>JACXGI010001284.1:63184-97480 GCA_016801175.1 Esox masquinongy
GGTATGTCTCTATCAGTTTTGCACATCGAGAGACTGACATTTTTGCCCATTCCTCCTTGCAAAACAGCTCGAGCTCAGTGAGGTTGGATGGAGAGCGTTTGTGAACAGCAGTTTTCAGTTCTTTCCACAGATTCTCGATTGGATTCAGGTCTGGACTTTGACTTGGCCATTCTAACACCTGGATATGTTTATTTGTGAAAATACTCACAATTTATTTGGGAAAATACTCACAATTATGAAATCGTGGTGAAATTCCATAATCGGGATAATCGTAAATTGGGATAATCCTCGTGAGTGACTTGAAAAAGTTCTGCCAGTCGCTGAAGTTTCCCTGACAACTTGTTTTATTTTACAAGTGGAGCGCACATCTCATCTCACGTTGTGCAACGCCAGTAAACATCCTCTGCAATGTTTGGTCAATGAAGCCAAATGGCTCTGCTAGCTTAAATAGAAGAATATTGTCAATTACAATAAAAATCGAAAATACATTCTTAAATGTCGTTATGAGTTGGGATTGTATTGTAATGACATAAAAAATAAACTAGTTTTCCAATTCCTTTACAACAGTACTAGCCTAACCACTACACTTAGTAGTCTACAAAAAAAGCTTCTGATCACGTCCCATATCCTGCTATATGCAAATACCTGTCCATTCCTTTACCACGGAAAATAAGCAGTTGAAACAATGAGCTCAAACAAACCAATGCTATCCTAGAAGACATGCAGCTACGATTCATGCAGAAAAAACTTGTTAAACTGCAAATTGTACAAAATATGAATAGGATATACATTATACACATCTCTGATTTTATTATAATTTTGTTTATATTGTAGGCTAATTGTTAACGCTTTCCTACTGAAAGTGACAGGAGAAGACAAATAGAATATCATTTGCGCGGGCCAAAATAACAGTGACTATCTACAGGATCTGCACAATACATGATGCGCACAACATAACCGGGAGCTGTTATAATGAATTATAAAGTTATTATAAAGAACTGACATATCAAATAGGCCTATCGTTAGCCAATAAGGCACATAAAATCTATGTTTCACCTCTGTTCCACATGCAAAACTCTACAGAACTAGAAGACAAAATATTTATCAACATAACATTGAGTTTATTGGATGGAAGTTAATATGCTATTAACTTAAATGCTATTAACTTAACTGACCGTTTTCTGCACTCTCAACTCCCTTTAGATTCCAAAGCTTAATTTTACATAGCGCAACATTTTTTTGTAGGTAATATTAATTTAGTAAATATATTCCATATTCCCTTGAATTAGTTAACTTTCGTCCACTTGTGGGATAGTGGTGTAGGCTAAGCAGTATAACAGTAGGCTATGCACTATATATTGTGTCATTCTGACTGACTGGGCCACCACACTACTGCATTGATTGAAGAAAGTAAACAACAAATGCGTGAAGGAGCGCATTTTATAAAAATGACTTAAAATCAATAATTTTTTTCAAATGTCATGGTATATAATAATATGTAAAAAATTAGAGCTTTTATAGTATAGGGATTTTAATAGTACTTAGAAAAATAAATGTTCAGGTCAATTCATTTCAGCCGAAAAAATACTTATATGTAAAAAAAAAAGGGGGGCAAAACTGAATACACAAGCACTCGAATATTAAATAAATTTCAGATATTTGAATATTCAACTATCCATGGGCATGCCTAGTCAATAACCTCTAATATATACACATATCAGCCATAACATTGACCACCTGCCTAATATTGTGTAGGACTCCCTTTTGCGCAAAAACAGCCCTGACCCACTGAGGCATGGAATCCACTAGACTTCTGAAGGTGTGCTGTGCTATCTGGCATCAAGACGTTAGCAGCAGATCCTTTAAGTCCTGCAAGTTGCGAGGTGTGATCTCCATGCATCGGACCAGTTTGTCTAGCACATCCCACAGATGCTCAATTGGATTGAGATCTGGGAAATTAGGAGGCCAAGTCAACACCTTGAACTTGTTGTTGTGTTCCTCAAACCATTCCTCAATCATTTTTGCTTTGTGGCAGGGTGCACTATCCTGCTGAAAGAGGCCAATGCCATCAGGGAATACCATTGCCATGAAAGGGTGTACATGGTTTGCAGCAATGCTCAGGTAGGTGGTACGTGTCAAAGTAACATCCACATGAATGGCAGGAGACAATGTTTCCCAGCAGAACATTGCCCAAAGCATCACACTGCCTCCGCCGGCTTGCCTTCCCATAGTGCATCCTGGTGCTATGTGTTCTCCAGGTAAGCAATGCACATGCACCCGCCCATCTATGTGACGTGAAAAGAAATGTGTTTCATGAGACCAAGCCACCTTCTTCCATTGCTCCATGGTCCAGTTCTGATGCTCACGTGCCCATTGTAAGTGCTTTCAGCAGTGGACCGGGGTCAGCATGTGCACCCTGACTGGTCTGTGGCTGCGCAGCCCCATTTGCAACAAACTGCGATGCACTGTGTTCTGACACCTTTCTATCAGTACCAGCATTAACTTTTTCAGCAATTTGAGCTACAGTAGCTCATCTGTTGGACTGGACCCACACGGGCCAGACTTCGCTCCCCACGTGAATCAGTGAGACTTGGCCACCCATGACCCTGTTGCTGGTTCACTGCTTTTCCTTCCTTGGACCACTTTTGATAGGTACAGACCACTGCAGACCGGGAACATCCCACAAGGGCTGCAGTTTTGGATCATCACAATTTGGCCCTAGTCAAAGTCGCTCAGATCCTTACGCTTGCCCATTTTTCCTGCTTCTAACACATCAACTTTGAGGACGGAATGTTCACTTGCTGCCTAATATATCCCACCAACTGACAGGTGCCATGATAAGATTATCAGTGTTATTCACTTTACCGGTCAGTGGTCATAATTTTATGGCTAATTGGTGTATATAAACATATTTATATATTTTAAAGACATCCTGATGTGGCACAATATATTTGATACAGTTAAGGATGTCCTCTGTCCAAAAAAATATCTGTCCAACAAAATACCAAAGAAAAATGTTTTTTTTTTTTTTAAAATGTTTCAAACATGAAAGTGCACCCGTGGAACGGGAAATCAAACTGTTTTCCACTATAGTGCCCTTCAAAAGTATTGGGACAGTAAAGTCAAAATTGCTATTTTTGCTGTACACTAAAGGCAAATAATATGATTACGAGGCAAGTGTGTAGCCTGTCACCCTTTATTTCTGGTTGTTTCAACACGTTTTAACAACTAAGAAGATCAGCAGTCATGGGAACATAAGTATTGGGACAGCAAGAAGTATGAAAGCTAGTATTTAGTCGCAAATCCATTTGTGACCCATTGACTTCACCATACCTTTGGTATCATCCTTTGAGATGCTTTGCCAAGCCTTTACTGCAGCCACTTCACTGTAGCGGTTACTTGTTTTGGGGAATTTAAGCAAGTGAATATAATGCTGATCAGATATAAATCAGATGCACTCACCCCTCCTTCTCCATCTCCATCTCCTCCTCCACTTCTCCTGAGGTCAAGGCAGCCGCTCCTGTGAACAGAGAAACTCTGCTGGCGGACATTTTGGCATCCAGGGTCGCGTGAGTGCCGATGAGGGACTGGACCAACTCTGTGGTGGGTCGGACCTCCTCCTGGTGGGCATGCATCAGAAATAACAGATTATACCAACACATACCACCGAAATCGTTAATATGGGTGACAGACAGCATTGTGGTTATAATGCAGGTAAACAAACTGACCCTTGTTTAGATCCCTGATCCGAATTTTGTTGTGCTTTTTAGTAAGGCACTTTAAATGTTAAATGATCAGCGTCCAAGGGAGACATGATTTTCAATGGCCTAAAACACCATCTGTTTAATGCATTCACAACAAACTCAATTGTTTACACTTTTGTTTACACATTTGGCAGACACCTATCCAGAGCAAGTTACCGGAGCAATTACAGTTAAGTGTTTTGCTCAGGGACAGAACAGAATATACCTTTGCCACACGGGATACGATCTAGCAGCTTTTCAGGGACTGTACTTTTTCTCCAGCACATGTTAGGCCTCAATTATTATGCCAATTACGAATCATCAAAAGGCCACACTATTATTCAAAATTTAAATGCAAAAGTCTCATGCACATTATTATTAAGTCATGTGCACATTAATTTTTCTGATATTTTGTGACAGTGTAAACTACACAAGAAACAAAGTATTACCAGAGAGTCTGTTTCATGACAGCACAGCAAAGTTTCAAAACAGCAACATTTGTGCACTAAATAAAGCCTTAGGCCTACTCAACAGAATGTCTACATTGGCCTAATTAAATACTCATTATTAATCAGCTTGTTTTACACAGAGCACAGTGTACTTTTCAGAATTAATGAAATACACTAAAAACTGTAGGCCTAATACATTTCATCAAGTTTATTTGTATTCCGTTAATCAGAGGCCAAATTATGCATTGCAATTATTTGTTTTGTACAGTCCAGTTAGTTTCAGGTTCTACTGAGAACATTGTTTTGCAATATGACTAAACCTTGGAGCACACTACATATCAGACTGCCTCAGTGTCTGTAAGAACTTTTTTCTATAGTTAATTCTGTTTTTAATGTCATTTTGGATAGCAGGATGAGACTGCTAATTCTTTAATTAGCAGTAATACTAATTGAAGAACACTTCTGAGACACAATAGTCAAGATTATGATTTGTAAAAAAGTGTATTTATTTTTTTTATAGTCGTCTTTGGCCCCCCAGAAATTCCGACTATGGCTGGGTAATAAAGTTGATTTTCCAATTCAATTAAATGTTCCTGGAGACGCAGCCAGAAATCTCAGCAGCTCTGCTGTCACTAGGGACGGGCAGTTCGAAAACAATTAATTCTTTTTTAACAATGTTTTATTGGCTCGAGGGTAGGGCTCTCACAATTATTACATAATAGCCTGATCGCGATTATTTCACCCAGATCACAATTATTTTACAGACAACGTTATTTTGAAAATCTTTTTGCACAATATTTTGATTCCAAAATCATATGTTTCAATCTGAATAAGGGGTTTTTAGGCCAATGTAAGAAACGTCTCAACAAATACCACGCAAATTATATCTGTTTCCATCAGTTAGGATCCCTAGCGCATAGGAGCAGTAGAGCATTTGACAGCACTGCAGAAAGTTATAGGCGCAGATCATTTACAAAAACTTGTTTTCTATTCAACTTCATTTTGTTTAAACCTAGTTTAGAAATGTAATACATTATTATTTTACCTACAAAAGCGTTTCAGTCGCTTATCTGTTGCATGAACTCTGATCAACAAAAGAAAAAAACAAGGGGCATGTGTAGAATATTTTTACTAATATTGTAAGTTAAATTTTGTCATTTCCAACCACAACTCCTAATTAGATAAAAATATATGCAGACAAATATATATAGTCCCATTGCATATTAAACATTGAAACACACTTTGCTACGTTAGGAAAGCCATTTCAAATAAATAGGCTATTATATTTTCAGCAGAGCAAGAGGTGAAACTTCACGATTCGCAGCGAAATGTTACTGTCATTGCTTTGCGGTTGCGTTTTCTGAACAGCAATCGTTAACAACATTGATTTAGTGGTAGATCCAAAGCCAAACAACTGCACCGCTCTTGGCGCATTTTGGTTTTAAGCCAAACAGAGATGAGACCAATAATTTGGAGGAGGCAAATTTCCAGATTTGCTCCAGAAAGGTGGCGCTCAAAAGCGCAAACACCCCAAACCTGAAGAATAATTTCCGGATCCACCACGTGTATTTTTACAATATTTCTAGGCTTACACTATAATAGTGGCATAACATTTACAATACAGACAATTAAATTGCTAATCGTCAACTAAAATTTAAATCGTGACAGCCCTACTCGAGGGTGTCTAGCCCTTTTTAGTGACTCATTCAACTGTATCATCAAATCTAACAGTTTGCAGGAACATCAGGATTCTTACGCTGTCTTCCAGCACAGTGAGACACCCAACAGCTGTTTGTTTTTACATTCACAACGTAAAAAAGATGAACCAAGCATCATTATAAAGTTTATATCTGATAACTGGACATAGGATACAACAATGAATGCAGTTGATTGATTATTGATTGCAGTGATACACACATATTTATACAAAAACATACAATGGGCAATTGTTAAAAAGACTTGTTAAAGAATTGTTAAAAAAAAACAGTTATTTATATTTATTAAATAAAAAGTAATTAAATGTAATGTTTTGGGCCTGGTTACTTAATATTAACCTTTAGCAATCTACCATGTTATATAAGCCAGAGGGATCCCTCTGCAGTTAATGGCCTTTAGTCTCAGAGAACCTCACTATTAATAATATTGGTATTGTAATTATCACTATATCCAAATGAAATGAAAATCAAATTTAAAATGAATAAGGACCATTTGAATTGAAATCATATCGGGAGATCAGTGCTGATTTCCATTCCAATTTCTGACTGCAGAGAGTGAAGTGTGCAGGGAACTTTGCTTTGTATAAGAGGGGAAGATTAACTTGAATACAATCAACAATTGTTGACTTGGGGGATATAAAACATCAATATCCTGTATATATTCAGAAATCTGACAGATGCTGTGTCTGCTGGCTATGTTGTTTGATTCAGTCAGTTCCAACTCCAACAACCTCAAGCAACCACCAACATCTACACTGTCGGAAAAACAATTACCCAAATTCCCTTATTTATACACTTTGGCATGTTGTAAAAAAGACTGAAATAATAGTTTTAATAGGAACACATCAGGAAAATGTATATGTATACATTGGGCTATATCAGCAAATATGGGTCACAAAGCACTCATTCCTCTACATCCAAAATTTTATTCTTTCATTAATAATCATTATTAGAACCGAAATTAAATGATTTTTGGGAAATGTAGTTTATATCTATAATGATTATTATGTTGATGATTGTTAACATGATTTAAGTTATGATTATGTTAATGATGATTGTTAACGATTAATTGCAAACAATTACTTAGTCAACAGTACATTTCGATTGACTGACGCAACTGTCCTGCACAAATAGTTGTTATAGACCACCTTTTAATTAATGAGTACACAAAAAAATGAAAATAATGTAGGCCTTAATTGTAAATTGTAGCAAGATGTGATTGACAATATAATAGGCATCTACAACCCTGTTTCGAAAAAAGTTGGGAGGCAGCGTAAACTGTAAATAAAAAGCAGAACGCAATGATGAGCAAATCATTTAAACCCTGTATTCAATAGGAAAAAGTACAAAGACAACATAACAAATGTTAAAACTTAGACATTTTATTGTCTCTTGAAAAAGATAGCACACCTTGATTTTGACACCAGCAACTCGTTTCAGAAAAGTAGAGAAAAGTAGAGACAGAGGCAAAAAAAAGACAGGAAAAGTTGTGTAATGCTAAAAAACTAAATCTGGTGGAATATCACACAACTAATTAGGTCAATTGGCAACTGGTCAGTAACATGATTGGGTATTAAAAGATCATTCCAGAGAGGATGGGTCTGTCAAAAGTGAGGATAGGGATGGGTTCATCACTCGGTGAAAGACTGCACATGCAAATAGTGAAACAATTTAAGAATAACGTTTCTTAACGTAAAATGGCTAAGACTAGGCTAAGACATATTACCGCAGAATATCATCTACGGTAATAATATCATTAAAAGATTCAGAGAACCCGAAAAATTCTCTGCATGCAAGGGACAAGGCCGAAAACCAATATTGGATGGTCGTGATCTTCGGGCCCTCAGGCAGCACTGCATTAAAAACAGACAATTCTGTAGTGGAAATAACTGCATGGGCTCATGAACACTTCCAAAAACCATCATCCGTGAACACAGTTCGTCGCTGCATCCACAAATGCAAGCTAAAACTCTACCATGCAAAGAAGAAACCATATATAAACAAGATCCATAACCACTGCTGCCTTCCCACGGCCTGAGTTCATTTAAGATGGATTGAGGCAAAGTGCAAAATTGCCCTGTGGTCTGACAAATTAAAATATGAAATTATTTTTGGGATTCATGGATGCCGCATCCTCCGAAGTAAGGAGGAGAGGGACCATCTGGCTTCTGATCAGCGCACAGTTCAAAAGACAGCATCCGTGATGGCATGGGTCACCATTAATGCTGAACAATATATACAGGTCTTGGAGTAACATACCAGACAACGTCTCTTTCAGGGAAGGCCTTGCTTATTTTAACAAGATAATGCCAAAACACATTCGGCATGTCTATAGTAAAAGAGTCTGGGTGCTAAACAGGGCTGCCCGCAGTCCAGACCTGTCACCCACTGAAAACATTTGGCGCATTATGAAACGAAAAATACGACAAAGGAGACTCCAAACTGTTGAGCAGCTGGATAGGCAACAGCAAGACAACCCCCAAAAAGGGAATGGTTTTGAAGGTGGGGGCCACAGACAATTGCACACTCCTTATCCATCCTGACTGATTCCTCTCAAGTTTTGCATTTTGCTAGTGTCCTTGTCACTACTGGTAGCATGAGGCGGCTCCTGCAGCCCATTCAGGTTGCACAGGTAGTCTGGCGCCCCGTTCTCATCACAGATGAGAGCAGGTTCACACTGAGCCCATGTGACAGACATGAAAGAGACTGGAGACGCTGTGGTGAACGGTATGCTGCCTGCAACAACATCCAGCATGATCGGTTTGGCGGTGGGTCAGTGATGGTCTGGGGAGGCATGCCCTTGGAGGGTCGCACAGACCTGTAGAGGCAATTCCTGGATGACAAAGGCATTGATGCCATTGACTGGCCCTCATGTTCCCCAGACCTGAATCCAATTGAGAACCTCTGGGACATTATGTATCGGGGCATCCGACGCCACCAAGTAGCGCTACAGACTGTCTAGGAGCTCACTGATGCCCTGATCCAGGTCTGGGAGTAGATCCCCCAGGACACCATCCACCGCCTCATCAGGAGCATGCCCAGACATTGTCGGGAGTGCATACAGGCACGTGGGGGCCATTGACATTACTGGGTCACATTATGAGTTGCCATGGTGAAATTCATGCAAGTGGGAACAGCCTGTGATTTGAATAGTTTACCTTGATTTTCGGTGTGAGTTTGAATCCAGTCCTCAAACGGTTAGTGATTTTGGTTTCCACTGACCGTTGTTACGTCATTTTGTCCTCAACAAAGTACGCAATGTAAAGATTTTGATCTTTAATATACAGCTCCGGAAAAAATAAATAGACCACTGCACCTTTTTGCAGTGGTCTATTTAAAAGTCGAAAAAGAAGATTTTGAGTGAGGAACAGAAGGGTTAAAATTAAGAGACCACTGCAAATTGAATGCTTCTGTTCCTCACTCAAAACCTTCCTTTTCAACTTTTTTGGAAAGGAAAGAAAAAGGTGCAGTGGTCTCAATTTTTTCCGGAGCTGTATTTCCTTCATCAAGACCCGATGTGTGTTTTAAGTGTTCCCTTAATTCTTTTGAGCAGTGTCTTTTAATTCTAAATGAAAAAGCATTCTGTTACATTTCATTTTGATTCAGAAAAGTTAAATCATTAATGATTTACATTAATTGTGAATTAATTATTAGACTAATAAACACAATGATTGCTGTTCATCTATTGTTCTGACTTCAACAACAATAAGATTATGTTTTAGGCACCATTTATACAGGAAATAAGGTAATTCTAAAAGGTTTCACAAAGTTTTCTTGCAACTGCATAAATCTTATTATACCTGTGTTGTGGGGTTTGAACTGACCTGCTCCTGCTTGACGTGGCTGCCGGGCAGGTCAATGTAGACGGCATCCTTATCATAAACGACTCCCCCCACCCCGGCCATGGGAGCGTAGAGCAGCCGCTCCTTTTCATTCAGCGCCCTCTTCTTCTGTACCTCCGGCAGAGCGCAGGGGTCAGGCAGGAAGCTGACATCCGCCACTGCAAAGTCCCCCACACCTGCACAAGATGCCAGCATGCATTTATAACCAAAGTATCCAATGTTTAGGCAATTAAGCAATCTGAATCATTGCTTTCAAAACCCCCAACTGCCCCACCTTGTATTCAATTAATGTTCTCTACAAGTCAGCGTTTCAAAAAATATAAAAAAACAAATAAAATGGCCTTAGTCTTATTTGTTCTTAATCCAAAGAGTGTACTAACCAGGGATATGGACCTGGCCTTTATTCTTCAAGAATGTCCCTCTCAGGTAGCCATAAAGAGACACTGTGCGGTCACACTTGGGATCTACCCTCACCATCTCAGGGTCTGTCAAATCCTCCATGCTGTGTTAAAGGGGAAGAGTAGAAAAAGTAACATGAGTGAGAATGATGCAATGGTGGGGTCTTTGGCTGTGGAAGCATCAGGGTTAACAAAGCTTGACAAGGCTTTCGGATCGGCATTATTTTTGACAACGCCTCAGCGTACTGGAGTACTCCTGGCTATCTTCCCTTTCACTGGGTATTCAAATTGTTTAAATCAGTGACACTCACCGGTCGGCCACCACATAAGGGTGAGACTGCTGCCACACCAGTGGGCGGAACTTCATGACAGAAATGAAGCGGCCCAGGTTCTTGACCTCCTGGGTTTGGTACTCGCTGTATACCATTCCAGACAAGTAGAAGAGTTTGGCACCCTGAAGAAAACAGAGGGATTGTACAATGCTGATTGGAAATTAGACAGATAACTACTTGCAAACTTTAACTTGAATGTCTAAACCTACAATATGTTGTTCAGAAATGGGAATAAGTTTAACTGTATACCATGCCAACAAAACTTTTATAACTAGATTGTGCAAAAAACATGCTTCTTATAACACAAGGGACAGTGATTCCCTCTTATTGGAAACAGAGTAGCGCTCCACCACTGCTAAATTGTGATGCGCTGCCACAGAAAAACATATACAGTGGATATAAAAAGTTGATCAATAGATTAGGGTCAAGCAGGTAACATTAGATATTCGGCAGCAACAATAAGACTTCCGGTATTCGTATTTTACCTTCAAAATAAAAAAGTCTGAGGGGAAATATTACACATATGATTATTTTTTTGCAGATTGCATAGTGGAATAACAATGTGGGGAAAAATCTAAACGAAACAGCATTATTATTTAAATTATACTTTACATAAGATAAAGAATATTATAAGGTGGACCACATTGAAAAATGGTTAGAGCTTAAGTAAATTAATGTAGAGAACATATGTAACCTAAAATAAGCATATTTCAATATTATTGTTGTTAATTTGCTGGTGCTCGTTAGATTCGGACAGGGATTGTGTTATAAATCCAACTAAACTATAATTTTCCACACCCCCCACTATAAAATACAAAGGATACTTTTTCCAGAAAAACTATTCTGTGTCGCAGTTAATGTATTGTAGAAAATACATCCATGAACAGTTTCAGAGAATGGTTTACTGATGGGGATGTTTTAGTTTATTATTAGGGAATGATGTTAAGTTACTGAACAATAATGTTAAGGAAAAAAAAGTTGACAAGCAAGAAGGACTGGTATATAGAAGGATATTTTTGTAATACATTAAAAACATTTTGTAGCATTTAACGCATTTGACCTTTTGTGCCGTTGATGTCGCTCAACGAGTAGGGGATATACAGTCAAGAACTATGTATCAAGATTTACAGCACTTCTGAAAGTTTTCAGAGCCCTTCAATTTCTCTATTTTGTTTTGTCATAGATTGTAATTGGTTTTGAAAAACAGAATTCCAATCTACATGTCAATATCCCATAATGACAAAGCAAAAACATATGTAGAAATTGGTCAATTTATCTCAAATAAATTGTTCAGGCCCTTTATTGAGTACTTTGTAGAAGTGCCATTTACAGCAATCACAATATTAAGTCTTCTTGCGTATGCCTCTACCAGCTTTGCACACCTGGATTTGATTCCCCCCCCCCCCATTCTCCCTTGCAGATCCTCTAAAGATTTGTCAGTGCAATGGCTTTCAGTCTCTGCTTTGGCTGGGCGACTCAAAGACATTCACAGACTTGTCTGGGACCCACTCCAGCATTGTCCGTGTGCTTCGGGTTACTGTTGTGCTGAAAAATTCATCTTCATCTGAGGTTTTCTTCAATGACCTGTCTGTAATTTGTTCCTTTCAATACTTCCCTTAATTTTGACCACTCAGTCCCGGCCGCTGAGAAAGAATCCCCAGAGCATGATACCCCCATCACTTTGCTTCTTCATATGGATGAGATTACCCTGGTGAGGAGCGGTACCTTGTTTATGCCAGATGTAGAGCTTGGCATTCAGGTCAAATAATTCAAATTAGGTCTAATCAGTTCAGAGAATCTTTTTCCTCATGCCGAATCCTTCAGGCGGCGTATCATAGGGCCTCAATCGCCAATAACTTCCTAAGTTTTTTCTTAAATTTGATGGTGAGAAAGGTCCTAAGAAAAGTCTGTCAGATTCATGACGTGGTCTTAAACTGCAGAATTGTTTGCACTTATGTTCTTATAATGATGAATCCCATTGTCCTTGTAAATTGAAAGTGCATGCCAGTTGTTCCTAATTAGCATAGGTAAACGCCGCGCCAATTCCCATAAAAGGCCATGAGACTGCAGGGCTGTGTGCACACAGAAAGCACACAGTCTTAATCTCAAATTGCGTACTTGCATACTATATAGAATGCGAGATTAGTATGCGAGAAGATTAGTATGTCCCAAACCATAGTACGCTGAAAATAGTATGCCAAAAGTTCCCGAATGGTGTACTATTTCTGGTGGATTTTCGAAGTATGCATCAAGGGATGCTGTTTGGGGTAATATAGACCACAACCCCTTGCGCAATAAAAGAAAAGGGGTTTCCACGATCCTCTTGTCTTTTCACTTGACGAAAAAGTCAGTTATCACCTATATTGATAGTTATTGCATCAATGTTATTCAAGTATGAAAGAAAAACGAACGTTGTTGTGCCATGAAATGAAATAGCTTTGTCAGTGTAAAGTTTGTCTTCAGTCTTGCTTGCATGGGCTCTAATTCTTATTCCAAATAGTAAAATACTAGTATTACTGGCTTGTAAAGCTATCAAAACAGCTATTGGTAAAGCCATACAGTTAATAGATGCTATTTGTGGTAAAAGTAAACTTCATAAGAAACGTTACTCAGTTCAACACAATGCTTAATGTGTCTAGCTAAATATCCAAATTTGGCATTATGTTAATGCACGAAAAAATGATCTAATGTTGAGACAATTTTATGATGTAGTATATCCCAAACGGTCCCAATACTGGCATACTAGTTTACACTAAACAGTACATACTTCATAATCACCCATGAAGTACGTACTTTCAGTACGTATTATGTGGTATGCGATTGGAGATTCAGCCAGAAAATCAAAAGAAATTGTTAGAAGTTGAGGGAGAGGTCAATAATGCCCAAACCACAATCTAAAGGTGGCGCACAAGACTCTAAACGTAAACAAAACTTCAGTAGTTCCTAACATGTGGATGTTACTTTGACACGTACCACCTACTAAGCATTGTGGCAGACCGTGTGCACCCTTTCATGGCAATAGTATTCCCTGATGGCATTGGCTTCTTTCAGCAGGATAATGCGCCCTGCCACAAACCCAGATTGGTTCAGGAATGGTTTGAGGAACACAACGAGTTCAAGGTGTTGGCTTGGCCTCCAAGTTCACCAGATCTCAATGCAATCGAGCATCTGTGGGATGTGCTGGACAAACAAGTCCAATCCATGGAGGCCCCACCTCGCAACTTACAGGACTTAAAGGATCTGCTGCTAACGTCTTGGTGCGAGATAGCACAGCACATCTTCAGAGATCTAGTGGAGTCCATGCTCGGGTCAGGGCTTTTTTGTGGTGGCAAAAGGGGGACCTACACAATATTGGGCAGGTGGTCATAATGTTATGACTGAGATATATATATTACAAATGATGTCTAACACAACATTATGTAGAAAAGGTGAAGGGGTCTGAATACTTTTTGAGGTCACTGTATGAGGAGTCTGTGCAAGGTAAGAACAGACTGGCCAACTCCACTCATTCATATTCAAGATTTACATAGCACATTAGAAATATCTCAGCTCTTACCAAGAAAGAACAAAACAATGAAATATAAATTGAGCTAGCAATAAATTGTTCATAATTTACTCCAGTGCAGTGCTGAATTGTTATTTCTTTCAGTTATGCCCATCCCATAAAGGTTGAATATCTTTGTAAAAACAAATAAAAATCCAATGCTTCTGTCACTCATGATGCTAAGCCACAAGGCAAATCTAAAGCTAGTTGACAATTGAAATGTTTCTTAATATTTATCTCCTTATTATATTAACCTGGTAGACTTCAGTCCAGAAGCGATGCTTGAGTCGCTTCTTGGTTTTTCGCAGAGCTTTGTTGTTGCGAAATGAGTCAAGGTGGGTGAGCACTCCCATGATTCGCGGGAAGCCATGCACCTGGCAGATGTTGAGGAACTCAAAGGTCTCCATTTCAAAGCCGAAGCTGGCGTCAATGAGCATCAGCACCTAGGGATCAAAGTTATATCAGTGTTTTAACTGACTGAGAGCATTAAAGTTAACTATTTATGTTACAGGAAGAGAAATAGTGTTGTGAAAAAGTATGTGCCCCGTTACATTATTTTTGTATGTTTTTGGCACTTAATGTTATCAGATGTTCAACCTAATACTGAATAAAAAAGGAACCAGATGGAACAAACAAAAAATTTTGATTCCCATTTCATATTTTTATTAAAGAAAAGTATCCAACATCCAATGCCTTTGTGTGAAACAGTAATCGCCCCCTTAGGCTCAAAAACTTGGTTACGCCACTTTTAGCATCAAGGACTGCAACTAAATCCTTCCTGTAGTTATTGATCAGTCTGTCACAGCCCCAGGGAGATATTTTTACACATTCCTCCAAGCAGAATACTTCAACACTTACCAGGTCAGCAACTTTGGCCAAGTCAATCATTGTATTGATGTCATTGTTACACTCGATGAAGGTAAGACGCCGCTTTTTTCCTGAAAAAAAATTACATGGTGGTGGAGCAGCATTAAAACATAGGGAAGACAACAGTTTCAATGATAACCAAGTGGTCATGGGGAGCCACATTCACAAGGAACCAAGCTGAAGTACAGCAAGTTCCACAAAGTGGATAGGGACAATGCTAGCATGCCCAATATGAAACCATTGTATTGGTTTTCAACTGAAACACAAAACTGATCCAAAAACGGTAAGAAACACCCAAGTTAACAGGCAGTTTACAAAATTATATTTAACCGAATGTTATATTTTCAAATGAATGCATGCACTTAAATGATATAAAGCTCTATTATTTGTTTTAATCAAAGGAATTGTGCTCATTTCTGTTTCCTTATAATAGTATACAAGTAGTACCTCAACAAATCCAGTAGATGGCAAAATGTTGGCCTGTTCACAGCGATTGTATTAAGGCTGAATTCTGCCTCAATTTTACTTAGACGGAATATGAAAAGAAGAATTAAAATGCTTCTTACTGTTCAACTTCATACTAAATATGAGCTTAAAATACACAGAGGGGAAATCTTAGCATTCCATCTTCAGACTAAATAAATAAAACACACTAACAGTTCAATCAGCAGAGTGCTGTTATTGTTGTTAATTTGACTCCAGGGAAGTTTCTCAGTCTGGTCCACTAGCAAGTTAAAATTCTAAACTGCATTACTGCTTCAGCATAGGTTTGAATCTGTGTCTCATGCATTTCAGCAAAAACTCCTCTCATCTCATATAAAGCATAAATGCAATAAAATATCTTTAGAAATATATACATGCCTTAACAAATACATTAGGAAATGTAGCTGTTATACTACTTACGTGTAAAATAAGAAATCCAATAGCCTCATAGCCTTTACTTTGTGCAGACACTAGACCAATGCATACGCTTTCCACGGTTTGCCATTCAGCCACTTCTGCTAAGTTAAACTGATCTAACAGTCTGACTTTCACACCAATTCCAAAAACATTACTGACAAATTCAAAATGTGAGGCCACAAGGACAAAACTCAAGGAGGCAATGATACAAATATTTTTTTTAAATGAGAGGAATTCATCAAAACCAAGAAAAACAATCACATTGTGTCTTTTGTATGAAGTACACTAATTGTTCAGAAAAAAATTCAGCAATATTGAAAATGTACCGGCATATTCTCCATTGAACTAGATTTTTGAGTCCAGGACAAGGGTTAATCTAAGTCTGTCAAACCAAACACCCACACATAGGCCAAAAAATCCCTATCGGAGGTGTAATCTAACAAAAACAATGAATAGCTGAACAACCTAGTTTAATTAGGTGTGAAAACACTGAGTACCCAGTAGCAGCCAGGGTTCAACACTAACGATGGCCCGCTGGCAGTAAGACCTAACATCGTGCCAGTAGACAAATAGTGTGCTCAATTTCCCTATTTAAATTCATAGTATCGTATTAAAACGTTAGCTTGTCATCGTTGTCACTCTTCCTGCTTCGATTTTCGCTGGTTCTCACATTAAAATGCATCTGTGGCGCTTCTCCCCCCTCCATGTGTTAGAGAACCGGTGTCATCTTTTTGACCAATACTATTCGATGGCTCGTCTGTTTTGACCAATCATAGTGCATAGTGCATTCTAGAGCAGGACCCAAATATGGTCTCTTACGAGGCAAAGCAAATGCGATAATTTTTGTCTTTGTGGAAAGAACCGTTTCCATGGGTTATAAACAATAATGGCAAGAGACACATGTACTGCCGTTCCTGACGAAAGCCAATAAGGCAGGGTCGTTTATTAAGGGAAAGAACAACTACTGAAAACCTGCCCTTAAGTCCCTGCAGCATGTTGTGTGTACTGAGGCCAAACGGGCTGTTGACTCTGCGGCTACATCAATGAACTTCTGCCTTCTCCGACTGAGGTGGCGCGAAGCCAAATTGAAAAACGTTAGTTACCGGGAATGTAACTACGGTTATATGAGTGGAGCTCCGCCCCCTAGAGGGGCTTTAGCTCCTAGTGGTTTACCCTGGCCGTACTGAAAACTCATTATGCACGATGCAACAGCTAATCAGGGCACGCCTGCCCCTATATAGGACCCGTGAGCCCAGAGAACGCCCTCCCGAGTTTTATTCAGCAACTCTTGGGACGGTAGGGCAACAGGTCTAGGGGGCTCCGCTCCACTCATATAACCGGAGTTACATTCCCGGTAACTAACATTATATGTCGTGGAGCTCCGCCCCCTAGAGGGGCTTTAGCTCCTAGTGGTTCACGGCGGAGTGAGCGAGCCAAAGATGTACTCCCTGCCGGACCAATCAGCACAGCTCGCAGGGTCCAGTATAAAAACTGTCCCCCAAACCCCAAGACGAAAACATCCCCGATAGCTGACAAGGTCAGAGAAGGGATGATCGAATGCGTTAATGATGGAATCCTCCCCCAGAGTAGGTCTATGAACACATAGGTCACCCCAGGGGAGGGGATGTTGAGCTCAAGCGAAAGGGAAACGTATCCGTTCCACCTAAGCACAACACATACTCACGCACCACACATCACGAGATGAGGGGCATAGGGAAACAAAAATAAATAAATAACTAAAAATAAATGACAATAAGACAAACGCCCCAAGGAGGAGTCTAACCCACACCCAGTGTATTGGCAGGAAGTGACAATACCACTGAGCCAGCAGGCTACTGAGCTGCTGTAGCACTAGAGAAAAGATCAAGGCAAAGCACGAGATTCCCCATCAAAATTCAGAGATCTCAGGCAGCTGCACCGAGAACCGAATGAACAAGGGATGAAGGAGACATGTCCAGTAAGTAGTAACGGACAAACGCCGAAGGCGACGACCACGACGCCGCAGTGCAAATGTCATCTACTCTGATCCCGTGGAAAAGGGCAGAGGAGGCTGCAACACCCCACATGGAGTGTGCACGGAGGCCATCCAGAACCACGGAACCAGACGCCCCGTAGGCCAAAGTGATGCAGTCACAAAGCCAGTGGGAGAGACGCTGCTTAGAAAGCGGACGACCCACCCGGGAATCCGAATAGCAAACAAACAGCTGGGGAGTCAGTCTGATAGAGCTGGTGCGCTCTATGTAAAGAGCGAGAGCGCGCACCGGACACAGACAGTGGAGCCTCTCGTCCTCCTCACGTGCGTGCGGAGGAGGGAAGAAGGCCTGTAAATCGACAGTCCTAGATCGAAATGAGCCGGTGATAACCTTGGGTATGAAAGAAGGATTTAGGTCTCAGCGTAGCGGAACCTAAGTCCTCTCTTATAGTAAGGCAGCCCGGACGCACTGAAAGTGTGCGGAGGTCACTCACCCGCTTGGCAGAGCACAAAGCGATGAGTAAAGCAGTCTTAAGGGAGAGCAACTTAAGAGAACACTGCTGCAAAGGCTGGGAGCTCCTTTGAGCCCCCGCTCTCCTTTGAGCCCCTCGAATGGGGGCTCAAAGGAGAGCGCCCAGCACCTTGGCCAGATCCCATTGCGGAGCTCCCAGCCTGGTCACCGGGCGCAGACGATGCGTAGCCAAAAGGAAGCGGCGGAGGAGAGGGTGGCTGAAAACTGTGTTTCCAGCAAAACACGCAGAGACACACAGAGATGGCCGATGCGTAACCACGGATGGTCGAAGGAGACCTATCCATATCAAAGAGATACTGCAGAAATGACAAGATCTCCTCCACAGGACAACACGAAGGGTCTGAGGACCTCTGCGTGCACCATGACACAAACATATTCCAGCGAGTGGAATACACCTTGGACGTGGATGCTGCCCTAGCACCCTGGATGGTGCGGACGACCGCAGCGGACAGACTTCTATTCAAAAGCCTGTCCCACTCAGGGGCCAGACCCTGAGAGTTCCTGATAGTGATGGAGGGTGTAGGATCGAGCCCTCCGCTTGGGACAGTGCATCCTGTCTGAGCGGGACCGTCCACGGGCAGTTCGCTAGCTACTGGATCATCTCTGGATACCAGATAGCGGCAGGGCGATCGGGCGCCCCTAGGATAACCCAAAGCCCTTCCGCCTTGATCTGAGCCAGCAGACGCACTATGCAGCGCTGCGGGGGAAATGCGTAAAGGAGGCCTCAAGGCCATGGGTGGTGCGCAAACGCGTCCACCCCCAGAGGGGGGCGATCCATCTGGGACAGGGAGAACCACAAGCAACAGTGTGCGTTCTGTCTGGAAGCGAACAGGTCCATCTGGGCTTCCCCAAACCTCTGCTAGATGAGGGAGACGATGTCTGGGTGAAGACGCCACTTGTTGGGATGAAGGCCGCCCCGAGACATCATGTCCGCGCCAACATTCAGACGGCCCGGAATATGCGTCGCAGTCAGAGAGCGGAGGTAGGCATGCGCCCATAGCCAAAAATGTCTCGCCGACCGGTGGCGAGCAGGAGACCTGATCCCCCCTGGCGATTGATGTTAGCCACCGTGGCCCGGTTGTCTGAGCGAATCAGGACATCGCGGCCCTTGACCCGGTCCGAGAAGTGCGTCAGCACCAATAAGACCATGTCCAGTTCCAGCAGGTTGATGTGGCGAGGGCCTGGAGGCCACACGCCCCCGACAGCCTGACCCTGACATACACCGCCCCATCCGTGAAGAGAGGCGTCTGTGAAAACCTGAACGTACTCTGACACCCTGCCCAGAGGAGCGCCCTGAGAGAGCGCCAAGGGGTCTCTCCAATAGTCCAGGTCCCCACGCAGGTGAGCTGGCGGAGACAAAGTCCGGTTCCGATGGCGTACCGGATCGACACGCTGGCGAGCGAACCAGGCCTGTAGGCCGCGCATGGGCAGTAGGCCCCGGGAACTACCGCGTGTGCAGCAGCCATCATGCCCAAAAGGGACATGATGGTCCGAACCAAAACCCTGCAGGGCGGCCGGCACAGGTTGAGGCCAGAGAGCAGATCGAGAGCCCGAGAATCTGAAATGCGGGCTCTCATTGTACGCGTGTCCATGACCAGACCCAGGTAAGAAACCCGCTGGGCTGGCCTTGGCACGCTCTTCTGCCAATTCACAGCGAGACCTAACTGCGTGAGAAGGGACACCACATGGAAAGTGTGCATCCTGGCCAATTCCAGGGACGATGCTAGAATCAGGAGGTTGTCCAAATAGGCTGAAATCCTGATGCCTTCCCTGCATAGGGGCTCCAGCGCTGCCTCCAGACATTTGGAGAAAGTGTGTGGGGCCAGAGCGTAGCCGAACGGAATCCTCGTATACTCGTAGACCCTGCCCTGAAAGGCAAACCGGAAAAACTTCCTGTGTCTGCGCACGATCGGGACATGGAAGTAAGCATCCTTGAGGTCTATGCTTGAACAGAAATCTCCCGGCTGGAAGGCTTCTAGCAGGCGAGTGGTGGTGAGCATACGGAACGGACGTTTGGCTACGTGCGCATTCAGATTGCGCAGATCCAAGATCGGCCTCACTCCTCCCGTTCTCTTGGGAACCAGGAAGTAACGGGAGTAAAAGCCGTCCTGCCTGAGATCCTCTGGGACCTCGGAGATCGCTCCTTTGCTCAACAAGTCCGTCACCTCTGACAGTAGAGCAGACGCTCTCTCGGGCGATGACATCACTGTCTCCACTATACCGGAGAAGGGAGGTGGAGCTGAGCGAAACTGAATTAGGTAACCCAGTCTGATCGTTCGATCGAGCCAGGCTGACATTGTACAGTGCTGACGCCACTCCCAATAACGCTCGGAGAGAGGAAGAGCATGAAGTTGGTGGGCGTTGGCCAGAAAGAGTTCGAATTCCCCCTCTGCCCCTCCGCCGCCGAGCTCGACCAGAGAGGAAGAGACACGGCCCAAGGAGGGCAGAGAGAGAAAGGGATGAGAAAAAAATCTGAGAAAAATTCAGAGCTGCATCGGGAGGCGAACCAGGGTCTACAGAGTGAGAGCCGAGTGCGCTAACCACTGAGCCATCCCGCTGTTCTTTTAGTACAGCGCTCTCACTCATAGAAAGCTGAGAAAGAACGGAGCCTGGCATTTGCATACACGGACGTTGCACCACGAGTGGGGACGCGTTGCCATGAAGACGCCGAATAGTGCAAACGGGAATGGGGGAATCAGAAGGAACAGGGAGCGGGAAGGAGGCGAGAGCCGGCGACGTTACCTGGCGTGTCTTCCCATCATAGCGAGCGGGTTGAGAAGACACCAGGGTTAAATCTGTAACCCCAAGTGAACTCTCAGGACGCTCGTTAATCCGCGAAAGGCGGGAGAGAGAGGAGCCCTGCATCTGCATAAGCGAACGCTTCACTGAAAGCGAGCAAATGTCAACACGGACGTGCCGGGCTGAGTCTCTAACAGCCACCGAAGGAGGCAAACTAGAGCATGCAAAGGGTACAAGTGATTTAACAGGCTCAGACACCGCCTGAGTCTGCACAGAAGCACAACTTACACCCAAGCAAAGTTTAGCTTGTTTATTGAAAGGAAAAGATAGTCGGGCCGAATCTGCAACGCCGTCAGACTCGGCCCTTACCCTGCTGATGGAGGAAGAGGCAGGGGCCGTGAGGGCAACGTTGCCACTCGCAGCCCGCTCCACGCCTAGTCAGGACGGTCTGGGTTTCTTAGACGGCCACGGATGATCCAGTCTGGGGGCGGGTTGCCTGTGTCGCACGGTAGGGGGAGCAGGAGCCGCGGCAGTAGTAGGAGGAGGCGCCGAGGCAGCAGAGGAGGCGGCAGCAGAGGCCTGGCTGCGCTGGAGTCGCTTAGCAGAGGAGCCCGGGCGATGAGAAGAAGGACGTGGGGCCGAATGAGAAGAGCGGCTAGCCAAAGGAAGGTGACAAGCTAGCTCCTTCCTTCCCTCGTCTGTCTTCTTAAAAGACGCTATGGCAGTGTGAACAGCATTACCGAACAAGCCCTCCTGGAATAGTGGTGCGTTCAGGAGGGGTGCGCGATCGGCGTCGCGTAGGGAGGAGAGAGACAGTCACAGGTGAAGGTGTCCGACCATGGAAGAAGCCACTGCGCGTCCGGCGCAAACCGTCTGAGCCTGGTTAAGATGGAGAATAGCCTTTAGGTTGCCGGCTACCTCTTCGACGTCACGTGACGACGGAGTAGGTGAACGGCTTAAAACGTGGGAAGCCGCCGACGCGAGGAGAGCAACGTTGTTCGCCGCGGCCAGGGCCTGTGATCCCAAAATGTAGACTTTATCCCATAACTGCCTCGTGTAGCGGTCATTGGTGGATGGTAGGGCAGGCTTCTTCCCCAACCAGCCACAGGAAGGCAGGAAATGCACGGCCAGCTCAGGTTCTAAAGGAGGAATGGCCGAGCTGATGGGAGTCTGCCTACCGTCGACTCTGGTGAAGGTGGCGTGGGACTCTTGCAGAGGCTGGAGCGGACCAGGAACCCTCGGTATATATAAAAGTTTTATAACCGCGGACCTCATAAGCAGTCCACCGGTTTGACACGTTCCGCCCAGGAGCCGAAGGACATGTCTGAAGGTTCCTTCGGTGTCGGAAGTGGAGGCAGGGGCAGAGTAGCACAGGAGGAGCAAGCCGGGGGGTCGGTGAGACCCTCACGAGCGTGGGCCGGTCCCAGGCAGGAAACACGCACGGTGAGAGTCCAGATCACGGTGAGAGTCCGGGGATAGGTCAGCGCAACGGCATGCAGCGGCGAAAAATTTCTTCATGGTGAGACGTCGAACTAAAGAATGCCGACGACAAAAATTCTCAGGCTGAAGCAATAGAAATAAGTAACAGTAAACTCAGCAAGCGTTTGCTGAATAAAAAGGGAGGGTGTTCTCTGGGCTCACGGGTCCTATATAGGGGCAGGCGTGCCCTGATTGGCTGTCGCATCGTGCATAATGAGTTTTCAGTACGGCCGCTAATGCGGCAAGGGTAAACCACCAGGAGCTAAAGCCCCTCTAGGGGGCGGAGCTCCACGACATATAACTAATTGCGACCGCCTGTCATGTGGTGTCTTTTAACAGCACTCTAGCCCATTGATATGGTTACCATAGCGCCTTCACATTGTTTACGTGATGGAAGTAAAGCGGTTTTGGGGAGGGCTTTTAGAAAAGGAACAACGATTGTAGTTTTACTCTTGGCGGTCCTGTTTCTGTTCAATGAAAAGATGGAAAAAATAAATTTGAAGATGAACGGCTGTGAAAAATAATTATAACGATAACACTACATTGTTGAGAAGTAGAAACCATTCATGGACTATGTCCATGAATCAGAGGTGTAATCTAACAAAAACAATGAATAGCTGAACAACCTAGTTCAATTAGGTGTGAAAACACTGAGAACCCAGTAGCAGCCAGGGTTCAACACTAACGATGGCCCGCTGGCAGTAAGACCTAACATCGTGCCAGTAGACAAATAGTGTGCTCAATTTTGAACACGGATAGAAAAACCATACGGACATGGCTTGTCGACAGTAAGCGTCATGTTAACTACGCCTGCCTAAGCGCTTGCTAGCAGTGCCACACAAGAAGCCAGTCAACCAACTAGTGCAAGTACTGTATTGTGCCATAATTATGTTACCATAAATACATTAACTCAATTATTTTATTCTCATGCTTTTGTGTCACATCAAATAAGCAACCATCTTCATGAAAAAACGATAATGATATTTATGGTAGCTAATATTTTGATAACCATTTATAAAAAGTAATGATGTGCGTTGCATCATATTTATGTAAACAGGAATTGCTTGTATCAGCTCTCATGTCTCACAACACATGCAAATCTGTGGTATAAATCAATATTCTGATATGTTTTTTTAAATTCAGCTTGAGCCTGTAAAAATAAATTTTGGGCCAGTAGATTTCAGATCAACTTGGCTTGAAAGGGCCAGTGAGAAAAAAAATTAGCGTTGGACTCTGGCAGCACGCTTTTTGCAAACCTACTCCATCGAATACATTAGTCAAGAAAGTTTGTCTACCCAGTAGGGGAGGCAACATTGCGACCGCCTGTCATGTGGTGTCATTGGCCCTCATTCATGAAAAGTGCGTAAAATAACATTTTTGATCTTAAAATGATCATACAATCATTTCACTGACAGATCTGGTATTCATCAACATTATCTTTGTCATATCCTTACGATCAAACTCACGTCTGGTCAGAGAGCGTGTAAACCAACGTCAAAAAAATAAGATCATGCTTGATTCGCAATAATCATTATCAAGAAAAACAACAATCATAACAGCCTCAGTAACAACAACCACAATTATAATTATAATAATACAGTGAGGGAAAAAATTAATTGATCCCCTGCTGATTTTGTACGTTTGCCCACTGACAAAGAAATTATCAGCCTATAATTTTAATGGTAGGTTTATTTGAACAGTGAGAGACAGAAAACAAAAAAATCCAGAAAAACGCATGTCATAAATGTTATAAATTGATTTGCATTTTAATGAGTGAAGTAAGTATTCGATCCCTCTGCAAAACATGACTTAGTACTTGGTGGCAAAACCCTTGTTGGCAATCACAGAGGTCAGACGTTTCTTGTAGTTGGCCACCAGGTTTGCACACATCTCAGGAGGGATTTTGTCCCACTCCTCTTTGCAGATCTTCTCCAAGTCGTTAAGGTTTCAAGGCTGACGTTTGGCAACTCGAACCTTCAGCTCCCTCCACAGATTTTCTATAGGATTATGGTCTGGAGACTGGCTAGGCCACTCCAGGACCTTATGTGCTTCTTCTTGAGCCACTCCTTTGTTGCCTTGGCCGTGTGTTTTGGGTCATTGTCATGCTGGAATACCCATCCACGACCCATTTTCAATGCCCTGGCTGAGGGAAGGAGGTTCTCACCCAAGATTTGACGGTACATGGCCCCGTCCATCGACCCTTTGATGCAGTGAAGTTGTCCTGTCCCCTTAGCAGAAAAACACCCCCAAAGCATAATGTTTCCACCTCCATGTTTGACGGTGGTGATGGTGTTCTTGGGGTCATAGGCAGCTTTCCTCCTCCACCAAACACAGCGAGTTGAGTTGATGCCAAAGAGCTCGATTTTGGTCTCATCTGACCACAACACTCTCACCCAGTTCTCCTCTGAATTATTCAGATGTTCACTGGCAAACTTCAGACGGGCCTGTACATGTGCTTTCTTGAGCAGGGGGACCTTGCAGGCGCTGCAGGATTTCAGTCCTTCACGGCGTAGTGTGTTACCAATTGTTTTCTCTGTGACTATGGTCCCAGCTGCCTTGAGATCATTGACAAGATCCTCCCGTGTAGTTCTGGGCTGATTCCTCACCGTTCTCATGATCACTGCAACTCCATGAGGTGAGATCTTGCATGGAGCCCCAGACCGAGGGAGATTGACAGTTCTTTTGCGTTTCTTCCATTTGCGAATAATCGCACCAACTGTTGTCACCTTCTCACCAAGCTGCTTAGCAATGATCTTGGAGCCCATTCCAGCCTTGTGTAGGTCTACAATCTTGTCCCTGACATCCTTGGACAGCTCTTTGGTCTCGGCCATGGTGGAGAGTTTGGAATCTGATTGATTGATTGCTTCTATGGACAGGTGTCTTTTATACAGGTAACAAGCTGAGATTAGGAGCACTCCCTTTAAGAGTGTGCTCCAAATCTCAGCTCGTTACCAGTATAAAAGACACCTGGGAGCCAGAAATCTTTCTGATTGAGAGGGGTCGAATACTTATTTCACTCATTAAAACGCAAATCAATTTATAACATTTTTGACATGCATTTTTCTGGATTTTTTTGTTATTACTCTGTCTCTCTGTTCAAATAAACCTACCATTAAAATTATAGATTGATAATTTCTTTGTCAGTGGGCAAACGTACAAAATCAGCAGGGGATCAAACCATTTTTTCCCTCACCTGTAGGTAATACAAAATAATAGGACGAGGAATGTAAAACAAAAGTACCACAATATTAAATATTGTATCACTACCATAGGCTATTATTGTATTATTTATTTCACTTTATTCTACATTTTCTCTCTTATTTCTTTTGTTCATGCATTTCTAAGGTTTGAAACACCTTTGTGTATGTAATGTGCTAGACAAATAAACTCGCTTGCCTTGCTTTTCCTATGTCACTCAGGCCGTATCGACATAGGCTACTTGGAGATCATAAATTATCATTATAATTTCGGTGGCTGGCATCTTGATTAGCTAACAGGTCTTAAATTGACTAACGAGAGTATAAATAAACCAGTGGTTCTGGGTCAAGCAGCTACCCTAATGACGGCAGAGCTTGCTCTTTAAACGGACTTCTGCTCTGGGCTGACACGAAAGTGTTCCATAACTGCACTGATTGGTTAATTAGCCTGGTTCAGGCAATAGTTGATGTTGAAATCTGTCAATTCATAGGTTGATGATCACCACACCGGCATAAATTCCAGGTGTGTCATATGTAAATAAGGACAGGTGCAGCGCATTCTCGCGTCCACGGCTTTATCTGATTTATCAATGTGCGATGACATCTATGCTCATTTCGACCAAGTGCGACAGTTTTGTGAATCACTCTTAGAGATGATCATAAGTTTCTCCCAATGTTAGAACCTGAGATCTTTTCTGAGAAGGTTTCATGAATGAGGGCCACTATTCCTAGAGAGGGAGGTCTAATAGATTTCCCATTAGAAAATATTAGACCCCTAGTGGTCTAAACATTGACTTTGGCCATTCCTATGAACGTCTACTGAAGTAATACATTCTTTGTACTGAAAAATAAATGGTAGGTTTTATTCGCTGTTAATGATGCCTTTTTTAGCCTTTCCACTTTGGTTGCCAGATGCCTTTATTCATTACATTTTGGAAAAATAACATTTCAAAGTCTCATTCTGATCCTCTAAAAGGTTAACCAGCTCACCAGAAACGATGGTCACAGGTCCGCAGATGTCCCCTAGTTTCTGCCGCGTGAAGTTTTTGATCAAGCAGCGGATGAGGGTGCTCTTTCCCACCTTGGGGGGTCCTACCACCACCACCACTATCGGTGGAGGCTCCTGAGGTGTGCGGTCCACCAATGGAATGTGATGTTTCTTGGCCTTTAGATCCTGCGCTCTGGGAGAAGGAAAGAGAACCGTTGCAATGTTTTTGCACTTGTTGTGAAGCCTCCTCCACAATATGTCTCCCCAATTGTTGACTATTTTTAGTCTAGGGATTTATGAGAACACTTTTAGGTAGCTGGTCATATTCGATCTAAAAGATGAGGTGTTCTCGATTAAAATTAATTACATATATTTCCAACTAGGAAAAGGTATTATTGTTAGCACGTGATTACAGAGAAACCAAGTGAAAGTAACTGAACGGTCATATCTCACTAAAGGGAAGGTTCTCCTGATTAAACTAGTGTCTGACTTGATTTTTTTTTTTTTAAATATTCATTTTGAGATATCTGATCAATTAGAAGACCATGTCCAAATGTGTAGCATTTCTCCACACGGATAAGAAAGGTGTATTGATGAAATTGTAGAGGCTAATGTTAGACACTTAGTGACATTAGGTAGGAACGTTTCCTGACCTTTTCCACACTGCTAACACAAGAAAAACGTTTGACTGACCGGGAGTTATTTAAAGACTTCTGCTAAATCTGCTAAAAGCTTTACCACAGGTGAAGGGGTGCAACAACTTAAAAACTATGTAAAATTGATGCTAATCATACATTTTACAGGACTGCATATTTGATCTTTGTATAAGTCTTTTATCCACCCCACTAGTGGGGCTGTCTACCAAACAGTAGTGGGGTTTGTTTTAGTTTTTTTGTTTTGAATTAGAGCGTTCCGGAAAACGATTTGAAGTGGTGTTGCTGCCACAGCGGTCAATAGACTTGATCGAAACAGCCAGGGCGGGGGGAAGACAATTTTTTGTGATTACTTAAAAACTAGTACAAGCAACTTGGACATAAGTTAATATTAAGAAACCGGCCTTCATGACAAATGTATTAACTAAACCTGCACCAGAAACAAGAAAAGGAACCAAGCAAGCCTAGATCAGCCGGCCCGTGATTAGGGAGAGTGATGAATGGTGTTGCCCACACTAGATGCGAAGCGGAGCGTCTTATGTGACAGGCTGTGTTTTTAACCACTATGCCACTAAGCTATACATGTGCAGAGTGTCAGTATACTTCTCCATTGTTAAACCAAATAGGTGAAACATGGGTTCGTTTCTTTAGAATCATTCGATGACTGGTTTGTTTCTTCAGTAAACAATGACAGTTGAATAGCCAACTACTACACTATGTGAACTACTAAGTAAATTGAAAGCGACAGCTGAATCTCAAATCGCATATTACATACTACAAGCATGTACTTTGCGGATGATGGTGAAGTACGTACTGTTTTGTATATAGTAAGCTAGTATGCCAGTATTGGGTCCGATTGGGACATACTACCTCGTCATAAAATTGTGTCAAGACGAGAGAATCGTGGAAACCCATCCTCTTTTACTGTGCAAGGGGTTGTGGTCTATATAACCCGAAACAGCATGCACGGATGAGTATTTCGATAATCCACCAGAAATAGTCGCAATATAACCATAAACAGCTTTATTTTAGGCTTACTATGACATAGGTATTAAAACTTGTAGCCAGCAAAGTTTTTGTCAATCCTGAACATGGCGTGGATCGAACACTGGTGGCCTACATGGCAGTCCGCATCTCTAAGCCCTACGCTATTTAACAATGGGTAGTCTATCAGTCAGTCACTCAGCCAGACACTCAGTAAGAGACATTCGCTCCTCTTGGCCAGCTCCGCTTACGCAGTCCGGCAAAAAAAGTGTTTTCTTTCCAGCCCACTGCGTAGCTCTGGATAAAACATCAGCTAAATGGCTAAAATGTAAATGTTAAATCTAACTGGCTACATGTATATGTATGCCGCTGACCTGTGGAAGGTTTTGGCCATCCGCACAGCTGACTGGACGGCAAATGCTTTGGGGTTCCTCTTGCGTTCATCATCTCCAGCTGGGGTTCCCAGTTGCTTCCTGATCTTTTTCCTCTCTGCTTTCGGCCCACTCTGTTTCTTTAGGTGCCGCTTCTGTTCCATCTTTGACTCCTTCCCTTCCATTTTTGGAAATCTAAACAATCACCATTGAAGTAAGTAGCCGTGCCTTCCTCAGAAACACAAATTATTTGTTGTCATACAAAATACTAAAAAGTAGAAACAGCTACAACTTGATACATGGCGTCTCTATAAATTGTTACGTTACAAACGTTACGTAACGTTACTTATTTCTTTACATGTACAGTAGCTTATCAGTAAGAGAATCTGATCAGCTAGAATACGGGAAGGTGAAAAAAGTGTTCCGTCCCTGAACAAGGCAGTTAACGCTCATTTTCACCAGGGTTTCGTCGTGGCAGCTCCCTGCACCTCTCAAATTCGGAGGTGGTTGGATAAAATGCGGGAGCCAAATATCGGTTGGACCTGACTATAACTGATTCCGTTTTTGAACCATACAGAGGATTTGTATAAAGGGTCAGAGAAAGACAGGTTATAAAAATCCTCACTACATTATCACTCAAATAGCTACAGTACTGAAGTAACCTATAAACCACTAACAACGTTATCAAGCCCATTTGACGAACAGTATGTCGTTATGTTCGTGTTTGTTATTAATCCTGAATATTATGACATTACGCGCATCTCTGCCCATCTTATGTTATCAAATTTAGCACGTGTTGATTACAGCGTGATTATAGTATATTGAATGCATCGTCTAGAGTCAGGTAGAATACAGGAAAGCCGCATTACCTGTTAAGTAGCAAATTTCAACCACAGTTAGTCCGTCAGTTCATAAAATTAATTCATTTAATTCATCCGGATGAACACAATAGCCAGGTAACTACCTAGGTACTGTAGATACTTGCAAAACAAACGTGTTTCTACGAGTTTCTACTTCCGGATTTTCTCACATGTGTAGTAGAAATCCGGAAGTGATGGCTAACAAGTATTTCCATACGTGTAGGAAACATCACAACCTTTTAAAGGTTCCGTCTGATGAACGGTACTATTTTTTTACTGATCTAATAGCAGCAAAAAATACGTAGGCTATCAAAACTACCCATGATCAATAACAAAGAGTGATTTAAAAGGCTTATTCTAAATTAAACGAGAGTCACATGCCACTTACTATACATATGACTCGTATTGTTTGTCTTATGTTTTGCCCTATTTCATTGTCAAATAGAATGGTCACATCAGTTCACATACAATACATGTTTATTGAATTAAATACAATGGCTATAAATTTGGTAAAACAAATTATAAACATATTATTATAAATTAAATAGTCTATTAATAGCCAGTAAATATGAATTTGCATGGAACACCGACCTGGTTAAATACATTTTAGATAAATAAATAAATAGGTGGGTTTTTTAAACCTAGCTATACATTTTTTGTAACACTTGTCTTGTTAAATACATTTTAAATAAATAAATAGATGTATTAAGCCGAACTATATTATATATGGTAAGGTAGCCTACAACTCAATATAACAGCACAGCAGATATGTTCATTAATCATGCAACAGTCCTATGGTTAATACATTAAGGTTTACTTTCATGCTTTTGGTTTCTAAGCTCATTCTGGGATTGATTATTAATAAATCAACATAATTTAAATGTTGGTTCATTGTTTCATTGAAATAGTCCTACAATTTCTACAGGAGGTAGATGTTCTCTGAGACTACAAGACAAACATACGTGTTGGCAACCCATGCCCCTTGAAGACTTAGACTATGGCAGCAGTGTTCCTTGGTCTTGCCACTGAACACCACTCCTTCTCCATCTCCCCAAAAATGTCTTCCACACACTCAGAAGACAGTTCAGGTAGTGGGGCCTCTTGCATGGGACCAAAAAATCCTGAGGTACTTGAATACTCATCCAGTACTTCAATGTACAGGGAACCATGATCTGTGGGAGAAGGGTTCTCAATCTCCCAGCAGGCTGAGTCAGGTGTGGCAGGGCAACTGGAAAGTGGTTCGTAGATGTTGCTGGCACCAACGGACTGGCTTCCACCATAAGCATAGTGTGGATGAAGTCCAGACGGAGAAGGGTGGAAGGTCTGGGACTCGCCCCAGGAGCAGAATGTCAGCTCCTGGGCAATGTTCCACCCCTGATCTTTTGGCAAAGCACCTGGAGAACTGGGTTTTTGGAGCCTGCCATGTCTCACTCCCACATTGAAGGAAGGGCTGCTGTAGCCTGCATCCCCTGGAGGTCGGGAGAAGGGCGTAGGGCAAGAGCAAGGGTTGTAGAAGCAGTCTTCCTCTCCCTCATTCTGCATATGGATGTGGCTAGGTGGCTTGTAATGAGGGACTTCCTCTATGTCAATCTGGTGGGCCATGTCTTTGGTGTCCTGGAGAAGTGTGGAGAATGGCTCTGTATGTAGAAATTGACTGTGAATAGGGTAAGCTGATTCTGGCTGCAGGGAATATCTATGGCCCCTGTGCTTCAACGTTCTGGCCCTCCTGTTCTGAAACCAAACCTGCAACAGAAAGATGAGAACATGTTTTTCCCACTGCCATTCATTAGGAAAGATATGCAAGTCTGTGTGAGTCCAACTCTGCAGGCGGGCATTCTACACATTCACCTGAATACGGGATTCTGGTAGGCCAGTGGCCTGGGAAAGGCTTTCCCTCACAGCAATGCCTGGGTAGGGATCAACGTCAAAAGCCACCCGCAGAAGCTCAAGGTGTACCTTGGAGAAACTAGTTCTCTTCCTGCGACCCATGGTTCTAGCACCCATCTGTGAATAGTCTTGATCTGCAGAACAATTCCAAGGTTAGTCAAATTGACTCAGTGTTGTAACATTAACAATTATTAACAATATTACAAAAATGGCGACTGCAGCCATAAATACATCTAGCATCCAAATGATAAAATCAATTAATATTTTTGATTTAAGCAACAGGGAAGATCAGGTTTTTTTCATAGTCCTTCACTGAACTGACCAACTCAATCAGAAGTTGCCTAGCCCTGAACAAATATTTTAGAAAAGGTAAGGAAAAACAGAACAAATTAAATTCTGAAACTTAATAAAGAATAAATTAATTAATTTTGTCCATACCAATGCTGCAGTCCATCAACATGTCTTTGTTCAGCTCTGTGTCTGTTGCTCTAGTCTTGCTCAGGTCCTCAGTCTCAGTGACTGAAGAACTTGTGGCTCTAGAGATGTTTCTTGCTAAGGAACTCAGATGATCTGATGCTGAAGGGTCAGCAGTGCAGTTTTTATACCAAAGTCAAACAGGATAGTGGAACAGTATGGTGTGGTGTTTCCTTTGAAGAATTTTCATCTATCAAGGAAAATGCCCCTACCCCCACCTTAAGCCTAATCACCTTAACCATGTGACACACAAAATTAACACTTACCCCACCTTCTTCTCAATTACAGCTCATTGACTTTATGAAAGGATAACAGGTGAGAATGGGCCTTTTTGTATTGAGCCAATGCAATCATGACTTGATCATTGTTTTACATGCTGTATAATTGATTAAAAACCTATGACAATATGGATCAATATCTTCATGTTTCAGAACATGAAATAATTTACAATGAAAATTTAAACATGCACAATGGAAATTTTAAACAGGAAGTCAATGTCATATAATCGCCCAATATACAGCTCCGGAAAAAAATAAGAGACCGCTGCACCTTTTTCTTTCCTTTCCAAAAAAGTCGAGAAAGGAAGATTTTGAGTGAGGAACAGAAGGGTTAAAATTAAGATACCACTGCAAATTGAACGCTTCTGTTCCTCACTCAAAACTTTCCTTTTCAACTTTTTTGGAAAGGAAAGAAAAAGGTGCAGTGGTCTCTTAATATTTTCCGGAGCTGTATTTAGAAAACATACAAAACAAGGTGAAAAATGTAAGTAAATGTTGTCGCTTACAATGTTTTCAATTCATATAATAATAATTAAGATACAACAGGAAAGCACATTTTTATCAAGTTATCAGTTATTCATTGAAATTATACCTACATGTGTACTGACCCAATCTGTATGAGCAATTGACAAATAACGTTTTGAATAGTGAAAACAAAAATCTAATAAATAAACAAAAATGTTTTTTACAGGGCTTGTCTAAGAACAAACCACAGTTCTACTCAAATCTGATCTTCAAATTTAAAATAAAGATGATATGGAATCAATTCTCATTTGCAGTGATGACCTAACCAAAGGCATAACAGTACATGAACACACAAAGTTCCGCACAGAGTACTCAAAATAAACTAAATAAAGTAGTAAAGGGGGAAAGTAAAAAAGTGACAACAATAAATTGGGTGGTGATACTTACAGTGGATATAAAAAATCTACACACCCCTGTTAAAATGCCAGGTTCTTGTGATGTAAAAGAATGAGACAAAGATAAATCATGTCAGAACTTTTTCCACCTTTAATGTGACCTATAACTGAAATCTTTGAGGGGGAAAAATAAAAAACTCACAATAACCTGGTTGCATAAGTGTGCACACCCTTAAATTAATACTTTGTTGAAGCACCTTTTGATTTTATTACAGCACTCAGTCTTTTTGGGTAGGAGTCTATTAGCATGGCACATCTTGACATGGCAATATTTGCCCACTCTTCTTTGCAAAAGCGCTCCAAATCTGTCAGATTGTGAGGACATCTCCTGTGCACAGCCCTCTTCAGATCACCCCAATGACGTTCAATTGGATTCAGGGCTGGGCTCTGGCTGGGCCATTCCAAAACTTTAGTCTTCTTCTGGTGAAGTCATGCTTTTGTGGATATGGATGTATGCTTTGGGTCGTTGTCGTGCTGAAAGGTGAACTTCCTCTTCATCTTCAGCTTTCTAACGGACACCTGAAGGTTTTGTGCCAAAATTGCCTGGTATTTGGAACTGTTCATAATTCCCTCCACCCTGACTAAGGCCCCAGTTCCAGCTGAAGAAAAACAGCCCCAAAGCATGATGCTGCCACCACCATGCTTTACTGTGGGTATGGTGTTCTTTGGGTGATGTGCAGTGTTGTTTTTGCGCCGAACATACCTTTTGGAATTATGTCCAAAAAGTTAAAACTTGGTTTCATCAGACCATAACACATTTTCCCACGTGCTTTTAGGGGACTTGATGTTTGTTTTTGCAAACTTCAACCAGGCTTGGATGTTTTTCTTTGTAGGAAAAGGCTTCCGTCTTGCCACCCTACCCCATAGCCCATTCATATGAAGAGTATGGGAGATTGTTGTCACATGTAGCACACAGCCAGTACTTGCCAGAAATTCCTGCAGTTCCTTTAATGTTGCTGTAGGCCTCTTGGAAGCCTCCCTGACCAGTTTTCTTCTCGTCTTTTCATCGATTTTGGAGGGACGTCCAGTTCTTGGTAATGTCTCTGTTGTGCCATATTTTCTCCACTTGATGATGACTGTCTTCACTGTGTTCCATGGTATATCTAATGCTTTGGAAATTCTTTTGTACCCTTCTCCTGACTGATATCTTTCAACAATGAGATCCCTCTGAT
>JACXGI010001285.1:0-37203 GCA_016801175.1 Esox masquinongy
CCCCAACTAAGTATTGAGTGCTGTACATGCTCATACTTTTCATGTTCATACTTTTCAGTTGGCCAACATTTCTAAAAATCCTTTTTTGTATTGGTCTTAAGTAATATTCTAATTTTCTGAGATACTGAATTTGGGATTTTCATTAGTTGTCAGTTTTAATCATCACAATTAAATGAAATAAACATTTGAAATATATCAGACTGTGTATATTGAATGAATATAATATCCAAGTTTCACTTTTTGAATGGAATTACTGAAATAAATCAACTTTTTGGTGATTTTCTAATTATATGACCAGCACCTGTACACACGTATAACATGCAGCAACACCCACTGTTTAAATCGCATAGTGGTTGAAGACACAGTCTGTCACATAGGACACCGTGGATTGAATCCAGCCAGGGCAGCAACATTCATTCCTTCTAATCGTGGGCCGGCTGAACTAGGCTTGCCTGGTTTCTTGTTTTGGGAGCGCATTAAGGCCGTTTTTCATACCTGGTGCCTAGATATGCAACTATGTTGTAACCAAAGGAATTTCAAGGTGCCACAGTTCGTGTGTGACAAGGTAGATGAACAGTGTCCTGAGCCATTTTAAAATACTAAGTTATTTGGGAAACCACACAGCATTTAATCATTCTACTTTGCTAGCTAGCTAACAACGCTGTTCAGTCAAATATACTTCCATAGGCCATTCACAGGGTTGCGGAGCACAGGAAGCCCGAACCAGAAATAGGCTTCTAATGCAGCAGATGTCAGATTTGCAGTAAAGGTAGGATACCGGGTTGTCAAATAATGTAATTCTAAGTTGTATCTAAATCAATTTTGAATTACATTATCTAAATCTTAAATTCGGTTTTGTGACTTAACTTTTAGAAACAAATTGAGATGGTGGGGTTTGTGGATTGGGACAAGATGCAAATAGTTGACGTGGACCCATGCCCTTTGGGATGCGTACAGTTTTAAAATATTCAAATGATAAATTATTTATATATATATATATATATATGACAATATTTTCTTAATTACTTATTTCACAAACTGTCTGGTGTATTTTGAGGGGCCACACTGGCTGGACAAGGCATAAAATACCACTCACTCCTTGGAATGTAAAGTGGTTCCTTCTGAGGTGGTCAGATCATGTTGGTGAAGCCGGGCTTAATGTTAACATTTTTTGCCACATTTTTACTGTCCCTCCTTCCAAAAGTTGTAATTTATCAGCGTTACAATATATAACCAAATACTTTTGTTACATAACATGTTTAATCCTTTATGAAATGCATTCTGGATATATGAAACCTAAAAAATATTTGTAGGGTTCTTTGATCAAATTTCTAATTATAGAAATTGATAAAAATAAGTTGCCAAAACATTTGACTTTTAAACAAAACACTAACTCATTCATCCTCGGGGGAACAAGGCAAACGGCTGGTCTGTCTTAGTTACTAGGTATGCAGTTGTTATAAGTCGTGCAATCACCCAAAGGGCATCTACATGTAAATTCCTGACCAGTACGACCAAGGGCCCTGAAGACGGATTGTCAGCCACCTGCTTTGCTGTCATGCCGACCAGGTGCTGTTTGCTATTGGCATAGCTGGTCAGGGACTGTGTGCGAAAGTTGTCAGTGCCTATTTAAAAAGCTGTGGCCGGGAACTTGTGATAGACGACACAGTGCATCCGAGGTCCATTGAAGTTGAAACGGGTAAATTATTTTTTGCGCTGAGGTAAAAATGTTTGCTTTCATTTGAGCTCGTAGTTATCCTTTGCTGCCTTCTTCACATGAGTGTCTCGTGCAAGTTTTTAAATGTTTTATTGAAAACCAATACCAGACAGCCACGTCACCTCGCTGCTCAACTCTTCACTGGCCAACAGCACGCACGAAGAACTGCAAGGTAGTTAGTTGTGCGTGTGCCAGATTACGAAACAACTGCAGGATGACAAGTTTATAATGCGAGTATTTTTTTCAATCTCAAATTTATTTGCAGTGGCCTGATCGGGACAGTGACTTGCTAGTTGTATTAGTCCCGACTTGACTTTTTACTGGCCCGGGGCCATTGTGCTGGTGCTGGGCGATATCAACAAAAATCAGTATTGTGATAAGTGGACCCAATTACTTCTGACAATATATATTGCAATAACTGTTTTAAGAAAGGCTGAGTACAATTGTGCCATATTCCAATGCAGTTTAGACATTCTGCTAACTAAATTAATGTAATTAACATTAAACAGTACCTCTAACAATATTTTTATCAAGGTAATTGGGTCCACTTATCGCAATATTGATTTTTGTTGATATCGCCCAGCCCTACATCAGGCCATCATTATTGTTGAGCCCTATGTAGTGTGGAGCAAAGATGCAATACATACATCCCTCTCATTTTTCTATTTTAATGCAAGTCAATTAGCTAAGCAGTGAAGACTATCTATCTTTACAGAGCTAACAGCTTTGACAGTCTTTGGTGACACATCATCTGATTGTAGCTGATGGTGAATGTGCTGGGCTGTTCTCGCAGGAGGTTTGTGTTAAAATAGCTTTATTCAAGTTATTTAGCCTATTGATTGTCTTTACAAGCCAATATGAAAATGTTAAGTTATTTTTCTGGTATACTTGCCACTTAATAGCTAGCAATTTTATTAAGTTGGGTTGAGCCAGTTAGCCACCATTAATGGCTATTAAATTCCCACAGTCATAATTAACAAGAAACTAGGCAAGTCTAGTTCAGCCGGCCCCCAATAGAAAATGTAATCGTGGCTGCCTTCTCGAGATTCGAACCCGGGTCATCCACTTGAAAGGCTGTGATGTTAACCACTACGCCACAGCGCTGTACAATTGCTGAGTGCCAATATAGCCTCTTGACATTATAGAATTTTACGCCAAGTTTGAATATTTCATTAGACACCATTAACTATTGTGTTGAACTGAGTAACGTTTCTTAAGTTTACCTCCACCAAAAATAGTTTCTATGAACGGTATGACTTTTGCCACAGGCCGTTTTAAAAGCTTATTAGCCAGTAATATGTCGCTAGACGTCACTAGGCATTGTGTTAAACTTACTAACGTTTCTTATTAAGTTTACCTTCACCACAAATGGCATCTATTAACTGTATGGCTTTTGCCACTGGCCGTTTTAACAGCTAATTAGCCATTCGTGAATTACATTGATACAGTATCTATCAATATAGGTGACGATAACTGACTTTTTGTCAAGTGAAAAGACGAGAGAATCGTGCAGCCAGCAAAGTGTTTGTCTATCCTGAAGTAATCCAAAGACATCATTCGAAAATCCACCAGAAATAGTCGCAATATTACAATAAACTGTTTCATGTTAGGCTTCCCGCAGCTACTGAAGATTGTAGCCAGCGAAGTTTTTGTCTATCCTGAACAAATCCTCTGTTTTAACAGCTAATTAGCCATTCGTGAATGACATTGATACAGTATCTATCAATGTAGGTGACGATAACTGACTTTTTATCAAGTGAAAAGACGAGAGAATCGTGTAGGCAGCGAAGTGTTTGTCTATCCTGAACAAATCCTAATATCCACCAGAACTGTTTTATTTTAGGCTTCATATTACGTAGCTACATAAGGTTACAGCCAGCGAAGTTTTTCTGTCCAGAACCTCAGGCATAATGTGTTTTGACTGTTATGGGAGTCGAAGTCGGGACCTGATGTTCCGTAGCCCGTGTCTCTAAACACTACGCTATTTAACAAGAGTCAGTCACATTCGTTTTTTTAGGTCGGCTCCGCTTACGCGGTCCGGCAATATCTAAGAAGCCGTTTCAGACTGCATGTCTTCTGGCAAGATAGGTAAGCTGAAGTTACTTTCAAACTTTTACCCAGATTTTAGAAAAGATGCAGATAAGAATACTTTCTTTCCTTGCAAAATGGAACAATCTGTCAGGAGCGGGGGGCGCAATGGTACACCCGGCCCACAGCATGGTACTGTGTTGGCACAGTGCAAAAATATATGGTCAGAAGTTACAGAAGATTTTATTTGCTCTTTATTTGGCACAATAACATCTATATATTTTAACACTAATCCAGAAAGTATATACAGTTGTGCTCATAAGTTTGCATACTGTGATGGCAATCTGTAAAAGGCACTAACACATTAGTTCAACAAATTTCTATAACAATACCCTGGCAGAAATTTTGGCATTGATTTTGAAAATGTCTGATCATGCAAAAAAAAATTTATTTAAGGATAGTGATCATATGAAGCCATTTATTATCACATAGTTGTTAGGCTCCTTTTTAAATCCTAATGATAACAGAAATCGCCCAAATGGCCCTGATCAAAAGTTTACATACCCTTGAATGTTTGGCCTTGTTACAGACACACAAGGTGACACACACAGGTGAAAATGTTGAATGGGCAACTATACCACCTGTAAGAATTCGGGTCCTCATAGACAACTATTACAAAAGACTGCACACTGTCATTGAACTAATGGTATGCAGACTTTTGAACAGGAGTCAGTTCATTTTTTTCTTCGTTGCCATGTTTTGTTTTATGATTGTGCCATTCTGTTATAACCTACAGTTGAATGTGAATCCCATAAGAAATGGACATGTTTTGCCTGCTCACTCATGTTTTCTTTGCAAATGGTACATATATTACCATTTCTCCAAGGGTGTGCAAACTTTTGAGCACAACTGTATAATGCCTGATGAGAGGACAATTAAAATATAATAAAGTGCAATGTGTAAATATGGCACAAAGTTTTTTACAAGTATGTAGTGTGCGTACTACATGTTTGCTGAAATGGGTAGGAGGGAGACGTTGGTAACATTTGCTTAAGCAACGTACAAGGTGCTAAAAACCCTCTTCTCAATCACAGAGTACGGGCGTATATCTGTGGCTATATCCACATTCATTGCCCTTGTGATGTCTTCAGCCCAATCAAATTGCTGCTAGAATGCGTCGGGTAAACAGTTTTGTTTGGGGCTGCTATGAGCAGCTATTTTTATAATCTATTAATCTGTTTATTATTGCAATTAATCAGATAAAAAAAGGATTAGATGTAATTACATTTATTATATATTCAATTAGTTTTTGCCGGACCGCGTAAGCGGAGCTGGCCAAGAAGAGCGAATGTCTCTTACTGACTGACTGACTACCCCTTGTTAAATAGCGTGTTAGAGAAGCAGACTTGTGAGCTATAGCTCCCGAGTTCGTATCTCCTCGCAGGCGAAGCGAAGTACGCATTATGAATTATTCCGTATAGATGGAAACTTTGCTGGCTAAAACCGGTACTATCCACATTATAGTAAGCCTGAAATAAAACAGTTTACGGTTAAATTGCGACTGTTTCTGGTGGATTTTCGAAGTACGCATCCGTGCATGGATTTTGGGTCAGGATAGAAAAACACATTTGCTGGCTTAACAACGTATTTATGTTATAGTAAGCCTTAACTGAAACTGTACACGGTTATATTGCGACTGTTTCTGGAATGGAATAGTTTATCTTCAGTCTCGCTAGCAATTGCTCAATTCTTATGATTATTCCTAGGAAGTTAGTAGATACTAGTAAGCCTATTACTGGGTAATAAGCTGTTAAAATGGCCAGTGGCAAAAGCAATACAGTTCATAGACGCTATGGTGGAGGTAAACGTAATAATGACGTGTAATGCCATGGCGTAGTGCTTAAAGACACTGCCTCTCATGTGGAAGACCTAAGTTCGAATCTGATGAGAGCAACGACATTTATTAATTATTTCTGGTAGATTCCACGATTCTCTCCTCTTTTCACTTGATGAAAAAGTTAGTTATCGTCGCCTTTATTGATAGTTATTGCATAAATGTCATTCACGAATGAAAGAAAAAAGTACGTTGTTTTGCCATGAAAGAAAAAAATATGTTCTTATGCCATGAAATGCAATAGCTTTGGCAGACTCGCTAGCAATTGCAAAATTCTTATGACTATTCCAGTAAGTTAGTAGATAATGGTAAAGCTTATTACTGGCTAATAGTCTATTAGAACGGCCAGTGGCAAACGCCATACATAGACGCTATTTGTGGTGGAGGTAAACTTAGTAAGAAACGTTAGTCAGTTTAACTGTATCAATGTCATTCACGAATGACCAATTAACTGTTAAAATGGCCAGTGGCAAAAGAGGATTTGTTCAGTATAGAGACAAGAGACTATACTGACACCCGGTTAACGACACAGCCTTTCATGTGGGCGACCCGGGTTCGAATCTCGAGATGGCAACACTTTCTATTGCGGGCCGGCTGAACTAGGCTTGCCTGGTTTCTTGTTTTCTTGATCTTGTGCAATGCCTCATAAAAGAGCGTCAGAAAGCAGTATTAAATTAAATGGTAATCACTCAAAAATAAAGGATTTTATGCTTATAGCAACTATACCACTGTTTTACTCTAGTTATAAAGGTGCTGTTTTACTGTTTTGCAAAAGAATGAAACATAAAATGTTACTCTTTAAGGTGTTTGAATTCACCCAGAATTCCAGTAACAAGGAATAAGGAAAGGATAAGATATTGCTAAGAATCTTATTACAGACAGCCTTAAAAATAACCTGTACACACACAACATGCCTATAATGCAATAAATTGTCGTCGGCTGGACGATGCATTTTGCTTAAAGTTTCTACAATGCTAATGGTGTGATCCATCACATTTGTAATGTGGGGAATGCTTTGCATGTTCAACTGTAAACTAATTCCTCGCACAAGTAGCCTACCAGTTTGGTGGTGCTCCTGAGAATGTCAAGTCAATGCATTTGAGAAGATTGTTTACTTCAATGATTTGCTAGCATGCATTGTCCAACTGTAAACAAATGCATCATGTTAATGTACTGAACAATGTATTCGAGAAGGAAGATTTTTCACTTCAACACAGAACATGTTTTGATGCCTAAATAATATGGAGCTCTATGAAAACCAGATGTGTTGTAGACTAGTTTACGGTGCTGAACCCCGCACTCTCCTCCATCTTTTGTTTTATAAAAAAAAAGATTACGCGGCATCTTTAATGATCAGCCGGTTCCATTTATTTTTAAAAATAGTTTCCAACTATTTTTTTTTATTATAGACATTATCAATTTGATTGACTCATTGTTGCAGCCCTAGTTGTATTGTTTCTTTGTGTTTCCGTCTTACTCCGGGAATATTGATAATGGGTGAGATGTGTCGAGGTCAACATGTTGGTGGTGTTAACGGCAGTATTCACAAGCAGTGGCAGCATGCAGTTAATGTTTTTTCAATAGCTCTGTTCTTCACCGTTGTAGTTTACTGGAAAGAGAAATTGCTCCCTAACTGAAGATTTAAATGAAGCTGGAGGATTCGACAATGTTGGTTTACCAATACCACTACTCGCCATTGTAGAGCTACCTGTTCCTCCTTGACTTTGGCTCACAAAACAGTTGGAAATGCACCAACAATTATTGCAATTTCAGTTACGACGACTACAATGGCACTCGTTTGAACAGGTGCGACTAGTGTTTATTTTCAGCTCAATCAGATTTATTCAAGAGGCATTCAACACAGCATACTTAGCTATTTATTTATATATTTATATAGAAAATGTAAGATTAAGATTTACCTTACAGTTACGAATATGTGCACTGTTACAGCCCTGCTCACGAGGATAAAGACTGTTAAAGAAACTAATATTAACCTAAGTTCAAACGGGGCAGGAGGCAAGGAAAATTTTGAGAGCGCAATCCTTAGATTTACAAGGATTTACAGTGGAGAAGAACTGACCCTACTCCCCCGGCACAATAATATAGCAGCATAAAGCTTTGGGGCTGAGACGGGGTTGCAGTGATACTGTGGCCCTATCCAGGGGAGGCCCCGGACAGGGCCAAACTGGCAGGAAGTCAGTCCACCCCCATTGCCAAGCATCAACCAAAGGGACACCAACCAACCACAACCACCCTGAAATGAGGGCCGAGTATTGCCAGCCGAGTTCACCTCAATTGCACAATGGGTGCAACGGAGAGACAACAACAAGCCAGTGACTCCGCCCCCGAATGGCGTTGGAGAGAGGACATCCCAGTGGTGATGAGAGCCCACCTGGCAAGACCGCAAGGGTGGACAGTATCAAGCCTTTCCATTCACATTCACACCCCTGGGCCAGACTGCACTTAATCATAGACCATGCTGAAGAGATGAGTCTTTAGTAGACACTTGAAAGTTTGCACTGAGTCTGCATTTCTAACCTTAATTGGCAGATCATTCCACAGTAGTGGCGCTCTATGAGAGAAAGCACTGCCTCCGGCTGTTTTGAAAATTCTAGGTACAATTAGAAGGCCTGCTTTGAGGGGCTGTGTTGTCGTGAGTAGAGGATTATCAGGAGGTTTTTGTTTAGCGCACGCTGTGAACATGCGTGTCACATTTTTGGGCTGAAGCCCCATTCGCTTGGGACTAGTATTATTAGAGAATAATACTTGTCATTTTCACCCCAGAATGTCCAGCCCAACTGATTTTCTATACACTGCTGTTTTACTGTAGGTTTTGAACTATAAGATTGACTAGATTTTTATAATTTTTACCATTTATGCTAACTCTGAAACACTTGCTCTGGAACATTTTTATGGACTCCTACAAAGTTGAGCTGGGCTACCATACAGAGTTGAGGCTGCCAACTCCATGAAGTTAGATAGTGAGATGACATCGGATGCTACCACTTTTTTTTGGCTGTTGTCCAACTTATGTACACTGTAAAAAAAAAAAAAGTAAAAAAACTGTAATTTGCTGGGGTGCTGGGAAAATACCGTTAAAACAGATTTATGTTGTAAAACTACATAGCGTAAAATTACATTATTAATCTGTAGAAATACGGAAATTTACTTTACTTCAAAGTATATTGATGTAATTTCACAGCAAGAATCCATTTCTCCCCCAAATTCTCCTTTTTGTTGCTGTCATCAATAGCTTTTAAAAATGTTTGTTCTTCAAGTTTAATGCATTTATACATCAGCTATATGAATTTTGATGACTCGCGCCTTACCAACTTCTACCTGACACAATGTTGGCAGAAATATGCAAGAGTCAGAGCTCCCAAAGCAATTCATATAAAGCTGCAAATCACACCAAATAGAATCGTCTTCTTTTCTATGGTTGGCACACAAACACGACCATAATCCCCAAAAAACATTCCAAAGGGTAACACTGTACATAAAGAACAAGATGGCAAAAAACAAAAAACAAAGCTCTGTCACCTTCATATCAGTTAAAACAAACATAAACATTAACAAAATGAACTGCCACAAAGCATGTAGGGATATCAGTAATAAAACAGAAATACTCCGTATTTTTATAGGCTTTTTTTTGTAAACTGCAAATCAAAGTCTGTGGAAAAAAACGATAATTCTTGTGTTTCCTGATAACAGACTTTTCCAGTTATTTTACAGGACAAATGTTAAATGAAGGTTTTAATGTGTAATTTAAAATAGAATTTTACTGTAATTCTGAAATAAAGAATTACATGTTATTTAGGGTAATTTACTTTAAATTTTATATTTATTTTTTACAGTGTAGCTAATTGCAATGCTAGGTTATACGCTTACTGCCATTCTAAAACTTCCCACATCCTCTTCCCTGTTGTCATTGACATCGGTAGCTACATGTTCATTGTAAGATGCCTAAGCATCCAAATGTTAAAACTTCAGCTGTTTCTAACTAGTCGGGCAGGAGAACACTTCTATCAGTAACAAAGCTTGATTCGCTGCCCTCACTAGTAGTACAGCTATCCATGATTTGATATGATTTAGGTTTCAATTTCAGAGGTTTCAGATTTCAAGGTTTTGACAACAGGTGTGTGCATCCTTGACACACCGAAAGCACCACATTAAGCCACACCACCAAGACCAATGTCATTTGTCATGTCATGCATGGTTGCTGCATTTCTTAATGTGCAAGTTCTCCAACCAAGCCAAATCAGATGATAATCTGAACATACTCCTATCATAACATATCAGAACATAATCCTATCACACTGGCATATGATATTTTACCCACTTGTAGAATGCAAAATCACAAAATGAATCAGCAGTTTCTGATCAGTGTTCCTCAAGGTGGATTAACTCTTTGAGGACAGCCTTACCCCTAAAATCACAAGAATCCCAGATCCTTCCTGGGGCTATAACATGTGTCTGTCTGTTATTCTAAAACCATGAAGCTGTCACAATCTTCACTATATGAGCCATGTTACTTTTCATACCAAGCGGTTTAACTCTATTGGCACCATGCCTTTCACACAAGCAACATTGCATCACTGTCCTGCAGTTAGCTAAGTTGGTGTAAGAATTGCGATGATGCCGCCTGGCTCAGATATAAGGAGCAGAATAGTTGAAGCCCAGGGACGTGCAGGGAAGAAGGCAGTATAGCGATCTGTATAGTATGTTTTATCTTCTAATGTTTTGCAGTTAAATAACATTTTATTTGGCTACAAATATTCTAATATTGTATTAAACGCTGTAGATTGTAGGTACACTTGTATTTATAGTGTACTGGCCAAGCCTAGGCTGCTTCCACTGAAGGGATGTGATTGGAGGGGATGCATCTAGTGTGTCGTTGAATTACTGTCTCAATAATCCGCCACATCAAACATGGAAAATGCAACCCACTTCAATACAAGTGTTGCCAATTTAGGGATTTATGTCAACCACTACTGCCTTTTATTCTTTTTGTTATGACATGGAGAGCGTTCTATGTAATTGTCTGTGGAACAGGACAAATATGTGCCCTGTATTTGACCTTTTGGGGCTTTTATCACCCAATTTCCTCTTCTATACTGTTCATAGCAAGACCTTCAACAGAAGTTGTCACCCAGGTCACAATATTAGCCTGCTGTGGCAACTTGTTTTGCGACTGACAATGAAAACAAGCATTACTTATTGGACAAGTGCTGAGGGTCCCTTTCCGTTTTAGCCCGTTTTTTTGTTGGTGCCTGTAGAATAAGGAAAAACCACTAAAGGTTGACAGTTTCTGTTGTTCTTTCGTTTGGCTGTGTCCCGGCCTGCAGTATGTCTTCCCCACTGGGCTCCTTAGCGGCCCGGCTCATCTCAGCGGGGCGACGAGCTGTCGCTGGGCAAGTGGTGTGACACTCACTCTGCTGCCTCTTCAAAGCGTGCTGCCTGGCCAGGCACACTCGGCCTCAATTCACACACTCTTGACACCGACAGAGCCCAGCAAGGCACAGCGGAGTGCCTTAGACATGCACTCCCTTGTGTGTGCCGAGACGATTCACACCGCCATATTGCAAATGGCAGCAGGGGCACAATAGTGTTTTGGAGCTGAAAAAGGCCAGTTCCCAGAAATTCCTTGTGTAGGCCCGCGAAGAATGAAATTCCTCCTCCCCGCTCTCCCTTTCTCTCTCCTACTCACTCTTAACCCACCCCTCATACTTCAGCCCATTGGTGAGAATGAGTGTGCGAGGGCCAGATGGGTTATGAGGGGAGGATAGAAGAAACAGCTCCCTTGGAAGTGTTGAAGATGACTTTCACACTTTCCTACAGTTTTTCAATTCGTGTGATTTGTCAGTTTAGCACTCATGTTTTGACAGCTGAGGAGGTACAGCAAGGTTGCCCAACTCTTTTCCTGGAGAGCTAACAATCCAGTAGGTTTTCTCTCCAACTCCATTTGTGACTAACCTGATTTATCTTTTCATCCTGGTAATTATTGGTGTCAGGTGTGCCAGTTTAGGGTTGGAGAGAGAACCAACAGGAAGGTGTCTCTCCAGTAACAGGTTTGGGCAGCCCTGAGGTATTATCCACAGAGGCTGTTTGTTTCCCACAATACTTTGTTGTTTTTAAGGAGCATGCAGTATATTTCCTCACACTTTAAACAGACATGTTTAAGACTATGGCAACAGCTTCTATGGTTTCACTGTGTAATTGTGTGGTGTGTTTTTTTTCTTGGGGTTGGCTGCCTTAAATCACATTTGTGGTTCCAATAACTGATAGGCAGCAAACAAGCTTTTTTCCCTGCTCATCCCAGAGCACCTCAAAGCTTGTTAGCCTGTGCAGGAGAGACAACTTGGCTTACAGTAGTATTATTTTTTTTTTTTTACCTGAGTTTGATGTGAGTGTCAATGTGTGACATGGTTTTAAGGCTTTGCTGTCTCATGTTTGTGAGTGTGTTTATGGATTTGACCCTCGCCAGAAGGCCAGTGTCTGTCTGTTTACTTGTGCACTAGTTGGTGTGTTCACAGTGTTTTGGCGCTCGCTGTGAGAAATGGGCTGTGAGAAATGGGCTTCAGACCAGTATCAATCAGACTCACGTTACCTAGTCCCCCCCCCCTTTTCCTTTGTTTGGGCTCGATCAATTGGCACCAACCCCTGGGTGGGTGAGCATTATTCCACGTGTTAGCATTAGTGTACAAATACAGTGACAGCCGAGCATAAGAAATGCTGCCTTTAGTTCCACCCGCTTCAAGGGAACAAGCACAGGCGGCGCCCTCGCTGTGCGGGTTAATGTATCGGCTGATGCATAACTGATTTGTATGAGAGGGAGGGGTGTTGGGGGACGAGGAGGGCACAACTGTGACTGTCCCCCTCAGAATGAGAGAGGGACCGGCCCAGCTCTGCTGCACATTGCTCCCTCCTCTTTTATGTTCTGAACCCGCTCGGGTCAAGGGTTGCTAATACTTTCAAATTTGAGATGAGCAGGATTTTGGTGATCAGCAGGGGCATTTTCTTTTAAACCTCTGTGTGTCTGTAAAAAAGAACAGTAAAAAACCTCACCTGCCTTTTAGACCTTTAATTGGCAGCTGAGTTCAGCTGTGTCTCTTGATTTTTCACTCCTTGTTTTTCGTTGAATGGCTGGCTTTGTGGTTTGTTTATATAGGCGATGCCACAAATGCATTTCGGAGAGAAGCCCAGGTTTGTAAGTTTAGAGCGCCACTAATTCAATACATCTTGAAGTCATCGCCCCTTGCACTTATAAAGCATTGTATTAAAGTTTTATACCACCGTCTCTTTCCAATTAAAGCTGAACGAACAAACAACTGGGGTGACAGACCCTGAAGCTGCAGATTTGTTGGCTGTTGGCCCGTTCTGCACCATGGATCTGGCTGAAAAAGGTCCATATCATGTTCCCTTACCTCTACGCACACATTGTGGTTGCGCTCTCACCGCAGTTTTTACAAAGTTTAACTGTAAACTTTTAACATCTGCATACCAACCATTTAATCTGAATCTTTCTTACAAGAGTTGGGTTCACAGAAATAATTAGTAATTCATACTCAGAAACTGTAGCATCGTTATAAAGCCCAGTGTATTTAGAAGTTAGTTAAGTTTATTTTTCATTTCTTTTTATTTCTGTTTTCCACAGTTGCTGTCTTACTGTGTTCAACACCATTGTTAGTTGTTAACTGTTGTTGTGCAAACTGTAACAATGTTATCTTTCTTTTTGTAACCCCTGAATGCTAGCTGCCTGATTTAACAAGGCATGTTCACTGTCTAGAAAATTCCTGCCTGATTTTTGGTCATTTTAACTAAAACCCTGGCTTATAAAATAAATAAAAAACGTGCTTGTTTCCTGAAATAATATCTGATCTTAGACATTCTATGGTTATTGCATTGAAAACTTTTTCAAGTAGCAATTATTTAAGCCATTATTAGAAGAAATGCATAAAAAAGGCTTATCAAAGCTGTAGTTCATTATGATTATTAGCCACTGTGATCATGATGCGTATGAAATAACCACTTGTTAGTTAGTAGTGATTTGTCATTTGGAATGAGCTGTCTATGTTAAGTCAAAAGAAGTCACAAGGGATTCCTTAACAAAAAGGAATTCTCATCATAACTTTCAGCTAGTACCACTTCAAGTTCCATACCTAACAATATGGTGTCTTCACAGTTCGCACATGAATACAGCATGTACTACAATGGTTTGGGGTTCCCCAATGTTATGCTTTTGCTGTGTCAGAACACTAGTATTTCACATTGATAATCGTTATTTCACAGTTCTATCGAATCACATTAATGGGGTGAGAGCTATTTAACCCTCTGATGTTGCGCTAGCGCAACCCTGCTCTTTCTGAGTGAGAGTTGGTTGCATAGAGAGATGGTCCAACACTTCAAGCGATTAATTAATTAACTTGGACATCTTTGATATTCGTTGTTATTCCCCTTAGTGAATGTTGACACTGGTTGACAAAAGTAGCCTGCGCAACTGCTAACACCTCAAACATGTTCACACACCCCAGCAACAATACCCTTGATCAACACAAAAACTCAAAACTAGGGTTCTGCATTAACCATGGCCCGCTGGCCCAGGGCCAGCACGACCTAATGTCGGGCCAGTAGACACAGACGGTCACTAAATTCATAGTATAGTATTAAAACGTTTGTTTGTCATCTTTGTCACTCTTCCCGCTTCGATTTTCGCTTGTTCTCGCATTAAAACGCATCTGTGGCGCTTCTTCTCCCCCCTTGGTGTGGTACAGTACCAGTGTCGTCATTTTGACCAATAATATTCGATGCCTCGTCTGTTTTGACCATAGTTTATAGTGCATTCTAAAGCAGGACCCAAATATGATTTTGTTCAAGGCAAAGCAAACGTGATCATTTTTGTTTTCGTGGAAAGAACAGGTTCCATGGGTCCAAAACGATAATGGCAAGGGACACGTACTGCCGTTCATGTTGTACGTTCCAGACGAAAGCCGATAAGGCAGGGCCCTTTATTAAGGGAATTAACAACTACCAAAAACCTGCTTTGAAGTTCCTGAGGCATGTGTATATTGTCGTGGGTATGTCGTGTGTATTGTGGCCAAACGGGCTGTTGACAACCCTGCGGCTGCACCAATGAAGGTCCGCCTGTTCCGAATGAATGAGGCGCCGCGTAGCCACACTGAAAATCTAATTACGACCGCCTATCATGTTGTGAAGAGGGAGAAACCATTCACGGACTACGTCCATGACATAGTCTGTGAATACGGATAGAGAAACCATACGGACATGGCTTGTAGACAGTAAGTGTCATGTTAATTACGCCTGAGTTGGCGGTTGCTAGCAGTGACAGACAAGAAGCCAGTTAATCAACTTGTGCAAGTACTGTATTGCGCCATATTTGTTACCATAAATATATTAACTCAATTTTATTTTCATACTTTTATGTGAAATCAAATGAGAAATCATTTTCATGAAATGATAACATGCAAATCTGTGGTATCAATCAATATTCTGATGATATGATATTTACATACTAATCTCTGTAAAATACAATTATATTATATGCATTTTTTTAATTCAGTTCGGGCCTGTAAAAATACAGTCTGGGCCAGTAGATTTTAGACCAATTGGCCCGATAGGGCCTGTGAGAAAAAAGTGAGACCCACTACACCAACACAACTTCATCTGCCAAATGCTTGCATGCAGCACTTAGCATCAGCCTAACCGGGCAAAAGGAAATGACAAGAGCAGTGGGTGGGTACTCTGTGGTTGATAATCAAGGGTTTCAGCGTCATCTGAGGTGCTCAAGCCTTAGAAAATGGTTTAGGTGTACCGTTCCACCCCTATTCTTTAAGATAAACAGTACCAGTCAAAAGTTTGGACATTTAACCATTCAAGTGAATGTGTAAGTGTGTCGAAACTTTTGACTGGTACTGTATGTTCAGACATTTCTGAGCTTTATTTGACCGGAATGTGATGAAAGAGTGCTGGAATTGCTGAAATGGCAGTGTCGGAATGGAGCCACACAACAGTATCTTAGACCGCGGGACCAACTGAGATCCCACCAACACATTTCAAATTACAGTCCCTACTCTGTTTTAATTCCAATTAAACACAAAATACATAGTATGTGTTAGTTAGGCATCATGGCATGCCATAAGTTTGTTGAAGTGGAGAATCTTTCTTCTTGAATGCGTTGTTGAGTTGTGCGTTAATGTAACCACCATTAAACCGGTAGGCTGCTTGCGCACGTGGCCTTTGTTTACAGTCGAGGAGCTCATCATAGTTAAATGTTTAGGGTAAAAAAATGTATTGTTGAGTGGTGCTTTAATGTGTCATTTGCAGAAGCACCACTAAAATGGTGGGCTACTTGTGCACAGGGAATTGGTTTCCAGTCTACTCAAATCAGTTACTGATTTGAAGGGTCAAGCCATGACTGTCATAGAATCTTAGCGCATAATGAATCACCAGTCAACCTCAATTTATTGAATTATAGGGATGTTGACTGTGTACTTCAGGCTATACTTTTATAAGATTCTCAGCAATGTCTTACTAACAAAATGCTACCAAACACGCTGTGCTGTGTCTGGTAAGCCTGTGAATAGAATTTGTATTTCCATACTGTGGAAAGACTATTTATTTTTCCATACTGTGGAAAGACTGTATTTACTTTTCCTCCTTACTTCAATTCTGGCTGAATTTTAACAATCAAAAACACGTTTGTAGTTTTTTTGAAAATTATTTTAGTGTTTTTATTTATGAAAGTGGTTTAGAAAAGTCTTTTCATGTGGTTGCTATATGCACTTCATAAAACCTTTTTTTTTTTTTACACATGTTTTATATTGGTTTTAGAACTCCCATTTAATATGTAATTTTAAAAAAACACCTGCGTTACATGGAATTGGTTTTTATTATCTGATTTAATCGGAGTAATTATTGTCAGATTAATCAACTATCAAACTAGTCCCTGGGGTCCACCTGTCTCTCTTCACTTGGCACTGCTGCAGTCGCCTCTGGTAAAGTTGTCATCCCATCTAGGGCTGTGGTGGTCACTCTGTTCTGTCAGGATGTAATTGTCATGCAAAATGATGCCCTGCCTGTCTCAGTGCAAGTAGCCTGGGCGGTGAAACTGCACATTTCTCATTGCATCTTTCATGGTTCCCTGAATCGCTCTGACATTACCTGAACAGTAACACTTGTGGGCGGCTAAGATATGCATGCCAGCTTAATTTACCCAACCCAAACCCCAAGGTGGGTGTTCTCGGTTCCTCTGTATGCCTTTGTGACCCTCCATGGCTCTTCATGGGAATGCCTGCCTGGTCAACATGGCAGGCACAGAATGTACCCCCGGATGGTGACCAGGGGTAATGTGGGTTTGATTCAGGAGATATTACCTCTCTCATCCCTCAGGAGGCACCATGTTAAAGAAACAACATACAACTTGAAGGAAATCACTTTTTTTAGGATTATACCTTTTTAACAATACCTTTTTAACAATACCTTTTGATGCTTGGTTATTGTCACTACATTGTTTTAGGAATTCAAATGCCAGAACAGGCATTAATGAATTAAAATATTCTTGTTTACATAATTTTTTTAATTAAATGTTTTTATATTGTGATAGCAGTAGACATATTCATTAATGAATGAGATGGTTCATTAAATCCACTATAAATCTAGCCCTTAACGTGACCGTTTTCACGCTAACGTATTTAGTTAATTGCATTTCTTTGACTTTAAATGTTTCTTACTTACTGGCCATTTTGCACCAACCCAACCGCTCCGAGACTCCCTGTGCTCCTTCCCCCTCTGCCCAGCTGCAAACACGCCAGAGGCTAATTGGCTGCTGAAGAGTTTGCTGTTGCCGTGGTGGCTGTCTCTGGCCCTTTAAATCTAATCAGTCCCATCAGCGCCACCATTGCTGCCTCTTCCTCCCCTCCGCTCTCTGAGCCTGTTGTCAGGAGCCAGAGGAAGGATTTAATCTAGGAAGGGTTTACCGTCTCTGAAGTTGAGCTGGATTTGGGGAGGGGCGGGAGTGCCAAACTGCGTAAGCCCCCATTTGTAGTACAACTAGTACCAGTGCAACCCCACCTCCCCCACAGCTCTGCTTTTGTTTGTGTCCGAGGGATAATCGTTGTAAATGAAGACACCGTGTGAACACGCCTGTGGGTCTGAATGGGTCCCAGCCTAAAGATCACGGTCGTGTCAGTCTAGCGTCTGGTCAGGAAACATCTCAAGGGGTGATACTGCCCAAGATAGGCGGGTGCTCCTCATTTTGAGCTTGGCTGACTACTGGCCTCACTTGACTAGATGCTTTCATACTCAACAGGGCTCAGGTAGACCTCCACTGTGTTTCGGTTAGCAGAAAGGGCTGTCTCTGCCTCCCTGTGACCCGGCCCCGAGTCTGGGCCAGGCAGATCAGCAAGCTGGATGAAGAGTACGGCTGGGGCTCAGCGGAGTCTTATGAGAAGTCTCTCCCTTTAAATGGATGCTTCAGTAAACAGCCATCAGAGTGGATTGTTGTGGTGTCTTTTGATGTCACCAAATGGGCGGCTCACCCTGACACTGCTCAGAGAGGTGTGTCCCCAGGACCTTGGTTGTACCACAGAGGGCAGCAGCAGACGGCAGCGTTGTAGTTCCTTGTAGTGTTTTATTTAAATTTTCTCTTTCTCTTCTCTTCTGAGTGGGTGTGGAAGCGGACATGCTATAATGTTACCAATAGGTTTCTGCTATTAGTGGAAGTCATCCATGCATGGTAACTGTTAGAGCCTTTCTCTGTGTCTGGGTTCTGTGCACCGGGCGGCTCGACCGGCCGGCCCGCATGCTGAGTCAATTTGTAATTACCTAGAGGATTCTCAGGTTCAGTAGACGACAAAGTCCAGGGTGAATCATCATCATCATCGCTGGTGGCCAACCACCTCACTTCAGGGGGAGACCGCCAGAACTTGCTGTTGTTTGGATAACCCTAGAGTCAAAGGAGCTTTTACGGTTGGCAGGAAGTTATTTTTGTAATTTTATTGGCGTAATGTAGCTATGATTGCCAGGAGGATGAAGGGGGGACCCGCCTGGCACTACAGTATTTCAGCTGGTTTCTTTGTTTCATTCTCTTCTGCTGCTCACTCGGTGTGCGTCAAAACCGGCTACTTCTGCTTTTGGTTTCTGACTGCTCAGGTCACAGACGGGTAGAACCTGTAAGGGGGAGGTCTCTATGGCCACTCCCGCTCTGAAAGAGGCAGGTTCTCCAACTTGGCCCTTGCGTGTGTGTGTGTGTGACCTTGATGTCAGCATGTGATTTTGACTCATGGCCTCATTAGTGGTGTGTGTGTCATTCCTCCCGTTGGCCCTCGCCAGCCACTAAAACAGTGGTTTCTCCTGCTCTATCATGCACACACACTTGATTCCCTCAACGGCCACTTGAGTCAGTCAATTATTTTGGTCGATTTTTGCTATACACAGCAACACATTTTGCTCTTCAGTTCCCTGCTGAACATGACCCATGTCTCAGTGCCCGTTAATTTCAGCCTGCCCAGCGGCTGTCGGATTAAAGACCTGAGTTCGGCTGTCCCCGTGGAGTACCTCCACCCACTCAGCCCCTCCACCGCGCAGGGTGGACAAGGCATGATATTGTGAGCCTATTTGTTGGTACATCACAGGCTGTCTCCTTACAGGTATCACCACAAACTAATGACAGATCCAATAGTGTTGCCGGTACAGTGTCCTGTTTTACGATGTGTGTGTGTGGTCTGACCTGGCCAAGGTATTAGTGTCTACTGTTCAGTTCCTTGACTCTGTTTGGAGTATGGAGTGGAGAATTGGCTGGTGTGACGGCCAGGCTAAACAGTGTCTGGCAGGCTCGCAGTAAACTGATCAAAGCCTTTAACTCAGTCTGACAACCATTTGAACCATCTGTTTGTTGGATACGGTTCTGGGCTGACCTGTGGGGAATTTTTCCCTTACAAGAATTAGATTTTGACAGCCTGTTGTCAGGAATTTGTCTTTCACAAAGCAGTGCTACTGCCAGTTTTGAGTTCGATGGTGTATCTTTTAAAACCAGCTAATAAGACGTATTTTAAACTCTTTCTCCTGTTCTCTCCCATTAGACCTGGTGTCGCTGTTTGACCTGGAGAATGACCTCCCGGACGAGCTGATCCCCAACGGGGACCTGGGCGGCCTGATGGGCATGCCCTCTAACGGTGGCCCCGGCGGGGGAGGAGGGGGGCCTGGGGGCGGCCACCGAGGCCTGAGCTCCATGGTCCCTGACGCAGCGGCCAAGCACAAGCAGCTCTCGGAGCTCCTGAGGGCAGGCAGCGCCTCGAATCTCGGAGGGGGCCTCCAGGGTGGCCCTGGGCCGGGGGTCATGGGCCCCATGATGGGGAAGAGCCCCATGGGCCAAGGCTTGCCCATCCAAGCCCAGAAAGGAGGCCCCGCCGGTGGACAACAGGGCAACGGCTCCATGGCTGGCTTCAACCAGGCCATGATGAACAGCCAGGGACACGGAATGCCGGGCCAGTTGATGAACGGGAGCCTGGGGCCGGCGGGGCGGGGCCGGCAGGGGATGCAGCAGTACCAGGGCCAGGCCATGCAGGGGGCCCCGGGGGGCACGGGGTCGGCCGGCAGCGTCCTGGCAGACACTCTGGCCCAGGGAGGAGGGCAGATGGGGGCTCACAACGCCATGAACACCCAGCAGGCTGGTAACATGAACAAGGTGAGTGTAGGTGCTGTTTTTCTGTCACTTCCATGTCTGGCTTCATTAGGGCCAGTCTGCTCAGGACAACGCCTCGCCCCGTGATTGGGAAACTGGATTAAATCAGTTGGAGTTAAATACAGTTCAACGTGCATTTGATATTACGTTATATTCATAATTTGATATTACTGGTACATAATGTTAATCCAGCCTTGGCACAGACAGAAAGGATTTCCCTGCTAACTGTGTCCCGAAGGCTTCCCATGCGCTCGGAGCAATGATCTGTAAATGCATCTCCACATCTGGGTCCTCATCGCCAGCCCGGGCAGCGCTGGTTCTCTTAGCACCGCCAGTGGCACAGTGCCTAGTCTCTGATTCAGCGTATTAGACTGCCGCGGAGCTCCAAGCTTTCACAGATAGAAAACAAATGTGTTGCATAAGTATGCTGCATTTTTCACATTTTATGACATTTATTGGGAAATAGTCTCTACAAGTAGGCCTTTTCCATTTCAAAGCTCTTTATATTATTTTAGAAAAAGACAAGGATCAGCAGACGACTGCCCGTCATATACAGATATATTTTAATTTCAAGTTTTTTTACGTTTGTATCAGATGGGACGTATACGACAATTGTCCTTTGTTTTTACCGGTCATGATTTTATCAAATGATTAGTGAACTGTAATAAGCACCGAATCAAACCTGACACCGAATCAAACCTAGCTGGGTGAGGCCTGGGTGGACTCCAGCATGGGTGTATCTTCCCCGTCTAACTGAAAGAGAAAGTCCTGGAGGGGGGTTGTCCCGTGGCACGTTGGTTAGGCTGTGGTTGCTAGGTGAAAGATGGGAACTGGCTCTGGTTGTGTTGACATTGCACAGCTGCCACGGGACTAGCGCGTGCCGCTGAATTGCTGCTGACGTGGAAGCGTCGGACCAGCCGTCTGGGCGCTTAACAGCAGTCCGGTGGGGCGCGCTTAACAGCACTCCAGTGGAAGTTAATTGATTTGTCACCTGGTTTTATAAGCCTTAATTGGACTTTGTGAAAGGGAGAAAAACTGAACACAGCATTTCAGGGAATGAGTTATAAACTAATAGTTTTGTCTGACATCCTCAGATGCAAGCAGTGTGCAAAAAAATACTAATAAACAATGAGTAATTGTACATCTTTTTCTGGCTTAGTGTTAAAATGTTTGTTAAAATACATTTAATTATATTTTGACTAACCAAAATTTTTCACACATTTTTGTCATATAACTCTTGTTTTGTCTACTCACCACTGGCTCTAAATCATGTTTACGGGATCTGTGTTGTTGGGGGGAAGGAAGGAAAGCAAGGAGAAGCGGGAGAAAGAGGGGCAGAGTGGGAGGATGTGTGAAGGAAAGACTGCAACTCCAGAATCTTTCTTCATCCCGTCCTTAGCTGTTCGGTGGTAGTTAATGTTTGGCTCTTCGTTGGTGGTTTGGAGTTGATGCTCCTGCACAGCTCTTTGTTCCTGTCTGTGAAGACTAGACTGAGCCTGTGAGGGCATTAGACAGTTCTAACTGGAGGAGCCAACGAACCAGCGCTGCGTTTCATGCCTTGCGCCAGACAGGCAGCGAGAGAGAGAAGGGAGCGAGAGGGAAACAAGCTGAAGTGTAAGTGAGAGACGGAGCGAGAGTCAGCTCTCCGGCGTGCAGGGGGGAGGGGCAGGCGGCAGGCAGGCTAGCGTTCAGCTGTTGAGCGTGGCTGCTGGTCTCTGCACTGGGCTGGGCTGGCTCATTCATCTGCTAGAGCACTGACAGAGGAGCCCATCCCCCTTCCTCACAGGCCGGGGAGAAAGCGGCAATCTGCTGGAGGAGTGTGGGCATGGGCTGCATAAGGAAAGGGGGCAATGTCCAGTTTGGAGTTGGGAATAGTTAATGCCTTCCTGCTTTCAACCATCAAGCATCCAGCCAGGGTCGTTATATATGGGTCATCCTTGCTTGGAATGAAGAAGACTCTTATTCTGAAGCCCTTTTTTATCATATGTCGTGATAGTTGCTTCAGCTGAACACTAGTGATTTGAACTGTTCTCTCTGTACAGCTGTCTCAGCACCACCTGTTGGCTCTCATGTTGGCATTTTGGTGTCTTCTCTAGGATTTGTTCACTTCTAATTGGGAAGCCATTCATGAAGTTTTCACTGGTTGTAGATACATTCATAGGTAGATAAATGGATGGGATTTGTCAGCCTTTCAGTTTTATTGTTTTGTTTTTTTTAGCTGTATTTCTCTGTTTTTGGGTTTGGCCTTTATATAGATGGGTGACACTGACATTGAAATTAGTCACGTGAGTCAATTTACATAATAACTCTGTCTTATTGTTATCCATTAAAATGAGCTCAAATACAATAGGCAATCTTCAACAAGTGACCGGACAAACAGTGTATTTGCATCTGTGCCTTGCTTGTGCTGTTAGGTTTAGATCGTCTATGCCTAGCCTTTCCTGTTTAGATCATCAACGTTTAGTCTGTGCTGTTATATTTAGACCATTTATGCCTGGCCTGTGCTGTTAGCTTTAGATCATCTCCTTTGTTTACTATAAGATGTTAATGTGGTGACGAGATGGCGTGATTTGGAGAGGCCTTGTAACAGGGGCCAGTTCCTCTTATCTCAAGCACAGAGGCAGCTGTCAACCACCAGACCTGTCTCGGCACATCAACGATCTCCCCCACAAGACACTTCACTTGGAATCTCTGTCCCATCAGTGCTATTTTATAGAGCAGGGAAACCTGTTGCAGTTTGGCACCCAATTCTATTTGAATCAAATTGTCGGGAAAAGTGAGGGATGAGGCATTCATTGTCATGATCCATCCATGAGACCACGGTCACTTTAGTGGTTGACCTAACTGTAATTCCTTTCTGTTTCTGTGTATCTTTCTCTATGTAGATGGGTATGCCTGGTGGTCCGTTCGCTCAGTACAGCCAGGGGGGGGTCCAGCAGCAGCTCCAGAACAAGGCAGCCCTCGCCAATAGCCTGCCTCCGTTCCCCAGCGACTTGAAGGGGACCGGCAATGTGCCAAACCTGGTAAGTTCCTCAATCTTGGCGAAAAGGAGAACTAAGGGCTGCGTTTAGTTAGCACGCCATCCCGTGGCCTGCAGTGGAGGGGCTGTTGTCATTTGAACGGTGGTGTACAGCACTTAAAGGCCGTGAAGCAGTCAAGGGAGAGGCAGATACACTTCCAGCATGACTGGAGGCGCTAACTGAGGCAACATACCCCCCCCCCCATTCAAGTTACAAATGACTAACTAGTCCTACTCAATCTAGATGATTTAGAATAACTAACTAGTCCTACTCAATCTAGATGACTTAGAATGACAAACTAGCCCTACTCAATCTAGATGATTTTGAATGACTAACTAGCCCTACTCAATCTAGATGATTTAGAATGACTAACTAGCCCTACTCAATCTAGATGATTTTGAATGACTAACTAGTCCTACTCAATCTAGATGATTTTGAATGACTAACTAGCCCTACTCAATCTAGATTGATTAGGATTACTAACTAGCCCTGCTCAATCTAGATTATTTAGATTTACTAACTCAGTGTGTCCGTGGGTCCTTACAGTCTTACATTTATTGCACAGTGGGAATTAAATCTGTGGAATCCCATATGAAGTGTGAGAAACACAAAAACACTACGAAAATGCCCGGCATTCCTCAGTTCTGTTTGGCCGTATCACAGACGAAAGTCCCGCTCAGTACAGCCAGTAACGTAATTGTTAGCCGTAGGCTTATTGCACTAACAACGGTGGGTACTTCAGTCCAATTGGTGTCCTTATCTATGTTTTGCATGGGGTGGGGTTGTGAAATTGGTCTTAAATTGAATTCGAAGTGGCATTAAAATTGTCTCAAATTAAACTTGCTGAAACCTGCAGGTACCCTGCAACGAGCCCCACTCAATCTAGATGATTTAGAATTACCTACTAGCCCTACTCAATTAATAGTTAGCCCTACTCAATCTAGATTAAGTATTAATAACGAGTCCTGCTGAATCTACATTAAGTATTAACAAGGAGCCCTACTCAATCTAGGTTATTAAGTAATAGTAAAATTTTCTCAGTGGTTAAACACGTCAGACTACTCTGAAACATCTGCGATTTGAGTTAAGGTATGTGGAAATGATGGACTTTTATTAACTGCCCTTTTCTGGCCAAATTATTTTTAACAAACAAATTGTTCATCACAAAACTCGTGAAAGCGTGTGGCCTTCAAAATCCCAATAAAGTCCTCGAACCAAAAGGTTCGCCCATCCCTGGTTTTAACTGTTGTCCGCCAATCCAGTGGTCTCTACAGTGCCAAAGTATTGTAACAATTAGTCAGACATATCTCTCTTCTCTCTTCCAAAAATCCAGGCCTGGAATGCAAAATGGGAGAGCGAGTGCCGGAAGGTGGAAACATTTGTTAAAAGTCAGTCCACTCAGAATATCGTTGAGCAATTATTCTAGTTGTGCAAGGAGAAGGGAAAGTGAGAGAGGGGGCTCTTTCAAGGCACAGAGTAAATACTGCATGCAAATCTCTCCTCCAGGAGCAAGAAAAGGGCCTAATGAACACGTTACCGAGGAAATGGTTTGAAGCGTTTCTATTTTGGTAAAAGGTTAAAGGAGTCGTATGTGAAATAGTTGGATGTTTACCAGGACTTCTTCTTGGCTTTTCTTTACATCTTTTCGGCCCATTATTCATAGACTGAGAATAGTTTCTTCACTGTTCACCCTCTCCTCCCCCACTCTTTTTTGTCTTTTAGACAAACCTCCCTCTCCTTCATCAAACTTCCCCTCCTTGATCTTGGCCTATCTCTGTTTAGTCATTGCACATTATTCCCATAGCAAATTCTATTTTTGAAAGTGGTGGTGTAAATATTGGGGCTGCCAAAGAATTCAGTATCACCATAATGCATGGACTGTTGACCAACATCGATGCCTTTACACACGTCCATTTCTTCACCACAAGGAAACTGATGCCCATCATTAGAAGTGTGTGCCCAGTATTACAGAAGCTTTGTTTTATGATTGGGCTTGGCTATACATGCATTTGGATGGTGCAGTCAGAACTAAAAAGGATAGATTACTCAACAATAAGTGCTTCCAATTTAGGTTTCAAATGCAAGAAATGCAAGTGTTTGTGTGGGTCTTTGTCTGGCCGGGTCTCTGTCTGGCTGCGGAATGGCAGTAGTTTCTATTCCCATGTAAAATGGGGTTTGTGAGGGTAATTATGTAGCATGTTCTTTAAAATGTTTTCGTAACTTTAAACCAGTGTTTTTGTAACTTTAAACCAGTTTTTGGGAGCATTGATATCTGCTACAATACAACTTGTGTTTATCGTAAAAATGCATTTATAAAACATATTTCATGAGCTGTTTTTATTAGTGTTGTCAAATGATTAAAATAATTGCAATTAATTGCAAAAACGTCAGTAGTTAATCACAATTAATCACAATTTTTGAATGTGCTCAAATCTATATAAATAAACACTTCTGTTTAAGAAGCAGTGCATTACATTAAAGACATTATGTTTTAGTTTTTTTTTAAAAATGGACAGTGCTTGATTTAAAATTAGGTGCAGGAGCTTTCTTTTCCAAGTTGGTCCATTAGAACCGGGTCATGGCCCTTAAATTTCTCCCCTCAAATTACCACAATGACTGGCAGAATCAATTTGCTTCAAATGTAAATTGAAATAGAAAGTTGCTTGTCTCTGATCCAGTAGTTTTACCATCTCCTGCTATTGTGCTGTTGATCAAGGCACCAAGTACAATAATGATTATTTTAGGATTCTCAGAGCGCAACGTTAACATTTTTTGAATGATTTGAAACTTACTGGCCACAAAAATGTTTTACTGTCCTTCCTACCAAAAGTTGTAATTTATCAGTGTTACAACATATTACCAAATATTTTTTTTTACTTAACATGTTTAATCCTTTATGAAATGCATTCTGGATATATAAAACATTAATAATATATATTTATTTCATCACATTTCTAATTCTAAAAATGAATTGAATGATAACAGTCAACAAAACATTTGCGAAAATTATCAGTGCCTATTTAAAAAGCTCTAGCCGGGAACTTATGACAGATTACACAGTGCATCTGAGTTCCATCGAAGTCGAAACAGCTAAATTATTTTTTGCACTGAGGTAAATGTTTGTTTTCATTTGAGCTCGTAGTTATCCGTCGCTGCCTTCAATCGAGTGTCTCATGCAAATTTTAAAATATTTTATTGAAAAACAATACCAGACAGCCACGCGTCACATCAGTGCTCAATACTTGACTGGCCAACAGCACGCACAAAGAGCTGCAAGGTAGTTAGTTGTGCATGTACCAGATTGCGAAACAACTGGAGGATAACAACTTCATAATGCGATGATTATTTTTTCAATCTCAAATTTCTTCACAGTGGCCCAATTGGGACAGTGACTTGGTATAGTTTTATTAGTCCGACTTGACTTTACTGGCCCGGGGCCATCATTTTTGTTCAGCCCTGATTCTGTACAAAACACACTGTTGACAAAGACAAACACTGTTGACAAAGCAGCCCCCCTATCTGGAAAGCTGCAGGCATGTTATCCAACACTGAATAACACCGATGCTTTTCGTGGTTTTGGCCTTAGATTTTTAAGCTAAAATGTGGTTAGAATGGGGTTCAAGTGAGGGCCTGGAGATAATTAGCTTTTCTAATAGGTGTTTGGCCACAACCAAATATGTGTATGTTTATTAAATGGTAACACGCTGTTAGGCAGGGTTCAACTCCAACCCAAATCAAGCGCCAATAGTTACCCATACACTGTTGCAAATCAATAAGTGACTGCTCCTGCCCAAGTCGAGCACTAACTATGGATGATTCTGAGGCTCAAACAAGAAAAGTGCATTATGCATTTTTAATTTATCGCACGCGTTAACACGTTAACTTTCACAGCTCTAGTTTGTATACCTTAAAATCACTCTGAAAATATTTTAGGGATATGTTTTACACCTCACTACGGAATATCAGATAATTAAGTGCAGTTTTGTAAATCTTCTGACAGCAAGTAAATCCCCTCAATTACAGGGATGGGCTGGCTCCATTTCGACACACAGGTCCAAGTCCCGTTCCATTCCAGTGGTCTGGCGAAGCGATGCTCCTAACAAACCCTCCGGTTTCCCTCCCCAGGGCCAGATGCAACAGCAGGCGTCCTCCATGGTACCCGGCGGCGTCGGGGGGTCGGCGGCGACGACGGGCCCCACGGCCGACCCGGAGAAGCGCACCCTCATACAGCAACAGCTGGTCCTCCTTCTCCACGCCCACAAGTGCCAGCGACGGGAGCAGGCCAACGGGGAGGTGCACGCCTGCGCCCTGCCCCACTGCCGCACCATGAAGAACGTCCTCAACCACATGACCCACTGCCAGGCCGGCAAGTCCTGCCAGGGTGAGAGTCTGTCCTGCTCCACTGGTTGCGTTTCCTCCCTCCCGTTAGTCACAGATTGGGGACCCCCCTGAATCAGATGGTTTCTAGGGACAACACCAGCAGGGACTTGTTTAAATGCCTGCCTTAGTGCTTAGGCCTAATGGAACTCCTCAAGTGGCTGTTGTCGCCACGCTGAGTCTCTCTGTCTGGGTGACTGCACGGCTTACAGTATATTTAAGGGCCTCCGTAGGTCAATGAATTCTGACCTTTAACCAGCCTTGTTTGGATTTGCTGGTTCAGATCTGGGCTGGGTTTGACATCTTGTGTGTCCCATAGGGGCTAGCATTATTCATGATTACTCAAATACGGGAGGTTTGTCTTTCGCTAAGACAAGCTGTTAGGCTTATTTTGGGAACAGAGGTTGAATGACCCATTTTGTAGCCTTTAAGAAGAAAATCCTGACTTCCACTTCAGTTACATTTTAAGTAAGTCAAGCTTTGATGTAGGTGGAATTAAGGTCCACATTTCTCTAAAGCCCCTGAAAATCGTATCAGTGTATTTTGCCTGATGGTTAACACCATATACAGTGCTTTCAGGAAAGTCTTCAGACCCGTTTACATTCTCTGCATTTTAATTTCTAACTGATATGTATGTTTGCTATCAATCTACATACAATACTTATGAGATGTCAGTTTTGAATTTTCAGTAAGTTGGTGAACATGAATAAAACATTTTTTCCTTATGAGGTATTGAATGTAGATTTACGGCAAACTTTTTGTAATATAATTAATTATAAGTGAAGTCTAAACACAATATGTGGAGAAAGTGAAAGGGTCTGAGTACTTTCCCATGCCACTGTAAGTCCCTCTGGAAATATGACCCACTTTAATTTCCTTTTATTTCTCAGAGCCTGTTAGGCCAGAGTTGCCTTAGACAATAATTGTTATATCTGATGATTTATGAGGTTTTATGTGCTCAAGTGGTTATTCATACCGTTTTAAGTAGTTTGGACTTTGTTGGACTTGTCTTAGTGAGTCATTACATTCTTCCTCTCTTGTCTCTTTTTTTTTACTTCTGCTTTCACCTTTTTCTCCTTTTCCCTTTCTGTCTACCCCTCTTCCTCATTCTCCTCTCATCGTTCTGTCCCTCCCACAGTGGCTCACTGCGCGTCGTCCAGACAGATCATCTCCCACTGGAAGAACTGCACGCGGCACGACTGTCCCGTCTGCCTGCCGTTGAAGAACGCCAGTGACAAGAGGAACCAGCAGCGTAAGTAGCTGTTGCCTCTGCTGGAGCCATTTACTGCCGCAGACATTTAGGACCTTTCAGATGCGGCCAGATATATAGACACCTGGGCACGTTTCACTTTTCTCTCAGTGGAAATAAAAAGAGATAAGAATTTTCTCTCTTGTGTATTTTTAATGTCATAGAAGCAGATCTATTTAACTTACAGATGCATTCTGGATTTTTGCAAATAAGTATTTTCTTATGGACATCCCATTTTGGACTGGTAGCGTAGTGTGGTTTATTTGTCCATACGCTATCATTTTAATCAATGTCATACCTCGCTATGCCATGATTTTCCGGGTTTTAGAGGGATACATAATGTGGTACACAATTTGGGGAGGCGTTTTGGCTTGGCTGCACCACTTTTGTAACCAGGGGCCCGAAATGCATCTTTTAGTTTAAGGTTTTAATTAAATAAATAAATAACCCCGTTGCAAATCCCATTTTTGTCCTGCTGGGAGTCACACTGCCTTCAACTGGCAGTGCTTAGACACTGGGCTGAACATTGTACTTCAACCCATCGTTACAATCTGTAGATATGACCATGCCCTGAACACATTCAAGATCCACTATACCAGAGGCAACTCTGCAACCCCACAGCAATACTGATTGTAGGCATGGTGTTTGTTTCTTTGAACGCTTCTTTGGTCTTTGGTGAACATAAGACAACCCCTCTGCTGAAGAAAAGAAAGGATGAACTACTAAGATCCCCCCTAAACAAGCCAATATTAGCTGATATCCTGGACTTTTTTGAATAACAAACTATGTTAACCTTCCATTTTGGGCTGGTTGTGTAATAAGTTATTTGTATGTGCACAATCTATTGTTGGCATCGCTGCCATATCTCTGTTATCCATGATATTCCAGGTGTGAAAGTCAATATATATTTGATGACATGGGGTACTTGCATGACATAGTACACCATTTCCGGGGACCTGTGTTGGCTTGACACCGGCATCTTTGAGTAAAATGTTCTGTGGCCCAGTTAAACGATATTCAAGCTTTTTGGGAATTCACATTAACGCTGTGTACTGATGACCAAGTGATGAGTTCAGTGAAACTAATGGTTTCAATTTAATATTGGGAAGGTTTGCTATTGCTCTGGTGTTGCTTTGCTTGCTCTGGGAGAGGGGACCTTGAATGTGTGTGGGTTTTGTGAAATCACCTTATTAACAGGGGTTTTACATTTTAATGGTCAAGCCAGTTTGCTATCACTAGGTCATCCTTCTAGTTAGTGGGTCTTCTGGCAGGATTAAAAAGCAGCCAAGAAAGACTATCGGTATATGTTGTTCTATAGTGGGCAGTGGAGTCCAGATCTGAATCATATCCAAAACCTATGATAAAAGGCGAAAACAGAAAAAGTTGTGGAGGGCACCTCTCAAACGTTGAAGAATTAGAGCAGGTAGCTGCTGGGCCACATTGCCAATGGAAAATGATACTGTTGGTTCTGTGATGTTAATCTTCCATTTTTTTTTAATAAATGACTTAGAAAAGTGCATGGGTGTTAGCATGTTGCGCCATCTGTGTGTTGTCAAATGTATTGATTGTAATTATGTTGACAAATGGCCTTCCACATATTATTACACATTGAATAGCATATACCTTTATCCGGAGAAACCAGTGAGATTTTCTCTGAGGAGCATGGTGAAAGGATAGTCCTGGAATCCTCCAGCGGAGCCTGTGGGGTTGCTGAGGGCTGAGTTGTCTCCAGGGCGCCACCTGCAGGCCATCTCCCCTGGCTCTGTGTTGCTCTGTGCTGGCTCGCTGGCCGTAAAATCATGAGCACCAGAGGATTCCTGTAGAATTGCAGGGCCTGTAATCTGACACCCTGGGGGAGGAGCTTGGGAGCGCCGCTATCAGTGGGGGAGGAGCTGACGGAGATCCCCTTCTTTGATTGGCCAGATGAGCAGTGACAGATTTAAATCCCCCACAGAGGCCTCGTGCACATGCTCTCTCGTGCTCACTGTTCAACACACTGTCATACAGCCGTAGTGGAACTCTGGGACAGGGAAATTGATTATTTTAGATTGTGAAAATGTAAAAATATAGGATTTACAAATTTCTTCCATGATTACTTTACTTTTAATCTTTGCCAAAGAATTCTGGCAAAGTATGTAGGTTGATTTTCATCGAAAGTAACACAAAACAGACCTTGTTGTGGAGGGGCGTACTAATGTTTTATCAATGTTGGGCCTGGCCAAGTCCTTTCTTTTTGTTTTGCTTTTTTGTCAGAGATATGAGGGGGGAAGCTATGTCCAGATGGGATTTTTTGTTAGTAGTTCATTCTGCTGCTCTTACTGTCTTTTGAAAAGCCTCTGTGTTCATGGCTCCCAGTAGGCCAGGGCTCCCAGTAGTCTTCACAAAGCCAGATAGAATGAGTCAACCTGGCTCTCCTGCAATGTTGTGGCCAATTGGAACACTGTTGAGACAAGTCCAATGGCAATATTGAACAAGGACAAAGATGTCTACCCACTGCTAGTGTGATTGGGAAACCAGTGAAGCACACAGCCACAAAAAGTGCTACAAACATGACTCCATTAATTTTTAGATCCTAGTTAAGTCTGAAACAACTCCAGTCTCTCAAATATGCAGGGGACTGTTAGATTGTTACAATACTCAATACGGTAAAAAAACAACGCCCTCAGACAGTTTTGTTGGTCAGTCGACACCGTTCCTTTTTCTGAGACGGGAAGCAATGTAGTGTGATTCCAATCCTCTGCTGCCTGCATCCTCCACCCAAAACGATGTATAGCCTGTTTTAGTTTCTGTCTGCTCTTTTTCGTTCAGTTCATTAAAAACATTCCTTACCGGTGTGACAGAAGTGACTGTATTGTCAAAGCAGCATGTTTTTCCCCCCAAATGTTTAAAAAAATAAATAAATAAAAGTATATGTTTCTGTTTCAGCGATGCTGGGTTCTCCCGGCGCCAGCCTGCAGAGTGCCATCAGTGCCACGGTGGGCGCGGGACCTCCTGGCGGCTCCCCGGGTTCCTCCATGAACAGCGGCGGTGCCAGCAGTGGCCACATCGACCCCAGCTCCATGCAGCGGGCCTACGCCGCCCTGGGACTCCCCTACGGCAACCAGGCCCCGGCCCAGGGGGGACCTGGGGGGCAGAACCCCGCCCCGGCCGGGCAGCACCAGCCGCTACGCTCCATCAATGCTCTAGGTACTGAACAAAGACACCCTCCAGACGCAGGTCCTTTTGGTCGTCGGCGAGGGGGGTGTGGGGTGACGTTAGCGCGAGTGAAGAGAGTGACTGACTGAGACCGCAGGTCTCTAGGGGAACGATGGTCCGCTGGATGTGGAAGTCTGAAGCCTCCGTTATTTTCCACCCCCCAGGGGGAGGGGAAGCCCAGTGGGCGGGCGGTGGGAGGTTATAGACAGGAGACAGATGTTTTCTGATCAATGAAGCATTGCATCTCAATACAGTCTTCTGCTCCTAAACAGAATATGTTAAGAGCGGACTACGTTTTGACTGGAGCCTTATTCCATTGTTTAGGAGTGCAAGCTGAGTTTGCACTTACCAGAATAGGTGTTCTTTAGTGGACACATTTATGCTAAAACCTGCCTATTGGGTCTCGCCAGTTCATGCTTGTCTCTACATTTCTAGCTACTTCCCACTTGACTTCAGTAGCCTCCCATTGGAAACAACAGTGTGTGGTTAATCTTGCTTAAGTGATACAAACTTATGAGAAGGTTACCACAGCAACAGTCCATCTGTTATTTCTGTATGTCTAGCTGAATATTTTTGCATGAGAAACATTTATTTCATGAACATTATTTATTATCAGTAAAACACTTCCGTGTGGTGTTGTGCATTTTCATGGCTGGACGGTGTCGTTGGTGGAGGCCAAGTTACTGTATTATTCAAAACTTTAAGACATTTGGATTGGATTTGATAAATGATGAAGTTGATTCAAATTAAAATAAATAGTTGAATTGGCCATTAGAGTCTGTAAATATTTAATTCCCAGACGTTGGCTACGTGAATACACTTCATTTGTCTTTGTCTTGGCTGGTTCATTCGTTTTGGTATAGGTAAAGGGCTCGTCTGGAGGAGTCCCATGTACGGTACCGTGTAGTTAGTGGTCAGGGTTCATGTGGTGTTAATGATGACTGGTTGGCTGTTCCCAGGCAACATGAACATGTCCGGAGGAATGGGTGTGCCCTCAGACGCCGGCATGCACTCTGACTCGTCGCTACCCTCGTCACTCAACAAGTGAGTCTGCTTGCCCATTGGAGTGTCCTAGTCTTTAACCCGCCTCCTCTTTCCAAAGCCGATAACTGTATTACATGCGTATTATTTTACATGTGATTAAATAGAAGATGGTCGATAACTACATTATAGCCCTCTTTAGTCACAGAGGATGTACAGCAGTTATCCACATAGACGCAATATCTAGGCTGTCTCTCACACCCTACACCTCCCTCCCTCCCTCCTACCAGTCAGCTGATGTCAGACGGGCCGGGCACAGGGGGCATGGGCAACCTCCCCGGTGCCAACCCTCTCTCCGCCACGGGGGTGAGGAAGGCGTGGCACGAGCACGTCACTCAGGACCTGCGCACCCACCTGGTGCACAAACTGTGAGTAGAGCCTTCCCTGACCACCGCCGCCACATCCGCCTTAGGGCCTCGTTACGGAAGGTCGGGCCATTCGCAGGGTACTGAGACGGTCTTATTGACTCTCCTTTCTCGTGCTGTCCCCCTCCAGTGTACAAGCCATATTCCCCACCCCCGACCCCGCAGCACTGAAGGACAGGCGCATGGAGAACCTGGTGGCGTACGCCCGCAAGGTGGAGGGGGACATGTACGAGTCAGCCAACAGCAGGGTAGGTCCCACGGCTGACAGCATGTTGAAACCCGAGTGGCCTCATCCTTGATGTCCAATGGCCCCGTTTTGGCCTTTCACAAAACCCTTGGGTGCTTACGCTGGGTTTCACTTCCTACCCCCACCCCCCTACAGGACGAGTATTATCACTTCCTGGCGGAGAAGATCTATAAGATCCAGAAGGAGCTGGAGGAGAAGAGGCGCTCGCGGCTTCAGAAGCAGCCTGGCCCCATAGCAGGGGGGCCCCAAGGGGTCCAGCAGCAGGCCGGCATGGCTCCACAACTCAACGCCATGGGCCCAGGCCAGGCCGCACGACCAGCCAGTGAGTATTCTCCCTGACCCCCCCTGCCAACATGATGATGCTTTCTTCACCTCTGTGGTTGTTTATGCTTTCTTTTATTGTGTAAATCATTAAAAGGGATTCCCCTTATTGTTGTATTTATCATGGTAAATATAATAGGTAATTGAAACAGGATAACATTAGGTTAAAGTATCTGTTTGAGGCTGTTGTCTTAGTGACCAGGCATTGGTCTAATGTTTACCTCCTCATTGTTCTGATCCTCCTCTCTCCCAGATGGACCTGTGCCTATGCCTAACGTGCCAAATCAGATCATGCCCCGCATGCAGGTGTCTCAAGGTAACGGTCCTCCGCCTAGACACTTTCATTCATTCACACTCATCTGCTCCCTCTCCTCCTCCTGGTGACCAGTTGGCTCTTTAACAGGCCTTTTAACAGGCTTTAGATCCGGGTTAACTAGTCCTGGACAAGAGACATACTGCCTGGTTCTACCTGCTCTCCCTAATCTGAATTAGTTTATGATGGGAGGAAAACCAGAAGGGTTTTGGTCCTCCAGGAGTAGTACTGGGCAGCCCTGCTTTAGAAACTGTCATCACTAATTCAGTTTACTCACCAACCTGTGACTTCCAAACATGTTTGTTTGCTTGTATCATTACCGCAAATGAACACATTGGAGAGACGTTCTAATGACCTAGCTCCTAAATGACACGGGACTCCTCAGAGCATAGGGTAATTAATTACATCTCAGAGGGCTGCCTACACGACTCTAATAGGATGTGTGTGTGTCCCCTGTCCCCCACAGGAATCAATCAGTTTAACCCCATGGCGATGCAGAATGTACAGATTTCCCAGGCGCCCATGGGGACCCGAGCCGCTTCGCCCATGAACCACCCGCAGCAGATGAACATGAGCTCTGTCCCAGCGGTGAGACGTCCTCGACATTCACCCTAAACCCCCTCATTCAGCTCCTCATCTCTGCACCCTGCCTCGCTCCCTGCCCTGTCCGCCCACACACACGCGCACACACACACACACACGTTGCTCTGAATGGTGGACAATTGAAGGGAGGAGAGGGACTCTGGTCTCTTTGTTTTATTCTCCCCTTGATCCATAACTGGGCATTTCTTAAATGGGCTGTGCTGGGTTTTGTCCGTTAAGTGGATTTGTCCTGTTTAATATTCCTCTACTTCTGCCTTTTCATCCGGCTCTGCCTTGTGGTTTTTAATCAATGCTGTTTATTGGTTGATTACGCCCCAGGCCTTCCATATGGAGTGTAGTCGGGTTGGCTTGCCCCCCTCCCACCCCGTTTAGATGTCTGGTTTGTTTTCCTTGGCATTGACTCAATGCGGCGTGGTTGCCTCCCTTTCTAATGCGTGTCTCGGCCTTTTCTTCTCGTTCCCCAGATGGGCATGTCCCCGTCCAGGATGCCCCAGGCCCAAGGCATGATGGGCCAGCACGCTAACAGCATGGTGGGCCAGACGGCTAATCAGAGCCAATTTCTGCCCCAGAGCCAGTTCCCCCCCAGCGCTGCCCCTGGCGGAGGGATGGGGGTCAGCAACATGGGCCCCATGGGCCAGCCACAGGCAGCTGTCACTCAGGTGAGGAGGGAAAACACACACACACACAATGACGTGGTTAATCTTTGCTGGCAGTTCAGCGTATCGTCTGACTGGGTGGGTTTGTAACTGTGTGTGAATACCCGGTCTCCCTCCAGCAGCAGAACTCCAACCTGAACGCCCTGAGCTCCCTGGGCCCCCAGCCCCCCCTGCCCCGCGCCACCCCGCCGCCCAACGCCTCGGCTAACCTGCAGCAGCTCCAGCACCCCCACCAGCCCCCCCAGTCTCAGCAGTCGCCGTCCTCCACCCCGACCCACGTCCCCAGCGGCGGCCTCCCCACCCGGCCGCCCTCCACCCTGGGCATGCAGTCCCCGGCCGCCCCCACCCAGCCCCTCACGCCCCTGCAGCATCAGCCGCCAGGGACTCCCAGCCAGACGCAGCAGCCCAGCTCGGTGCAGCCGCAGCCCCCCAGCACGCCGGTGAGACAACCGCTGAGGACTAACTCCTATATCCACTCTAGTGTGTCCACTCACTAGATGTTTTATGGTTAGACTACAAGGGTTGACAGCGTTTCCACCTACTGTTTTTTCCAGTGGGAGACGCCAACACGCTCACATCAACAACTCAAAAGGCTTGATGCGTGAAATGCTACAAATGTACTTTTAATATATTACAAAAACATCCTCCCTCTCCACCAGTCTCTCTAGCTTGTCAACTTTATTTTCTTAAAATTTTTGACAATACTTTCTTAACATCATTCCCCAATAATAACCTAAGTAATCTCAATTAACCATTCTCTAAAACTGTTTATGAATTGCCTCTCAGACTCTTAATAAAAGCAACGAGCTATGAGCAAATGAGGCAATATGAATTCCATGTACAGTATATAACAGTGTTGCACTAGGGGTTAAAGAGGCGGTAGAAAGTACAGGTGCTGGTCATATAGTTAGAATATCATCAAAAACTTGATTTATTTCAGTAATTCCATTCAAAAAGTGAAACTTGTATAATGTATACATTCATTCATCCTTTTAATTTTGATGATTATAACTGACAACTAATGAAAACCCCAAATTCAGTATCTCAGAAAATTAGAATATTGTGAAAAGGTTCAATATTGAAGACACCTGGTGCCACACTCGAATCAGCTAATTAACTCAAAACACCTGCAAAGGCCTTTAAATGGTCTCTGTCTAGTTCTGTAGGCTACACAATCATGGAGAAGACTGCTGACTTGACAGCTGTCCAAAAGACGACCATTGACACCTTGCACAAGGAGGGCAAGACACAAGGTTATTGCTAAAGAGGCTGGCTGTTCACAGAGCTCTGAGTCCAAGCACATTAATAGAGAGGCGAAGGGAAGGAAAAGATGTGGTAGAAAAAAGTGTACAAGCAATAGGGATAACCGCACCCTGGAGAGGATTGTGAAACAAAACCCATTCAAAAATGTGGGGGAGATTCACAAAGAGTGGACTGCAGCTGGAGTCAGTGCTTCAAGAACCACCACGCACAGACATA
>JACXGI010001285.1:37303-48333 GCA_016801175.1 Esox masquinongy
GAGTCTGGAGGAAGAGAGGAGAGGCACAGAATCCACGTTGCTTGAAGTCCAGTGTAAAGTTTCCACAGTCAGTGATGGTTTGGGGTGCCATGTCATCTGCTGGTGTTGGTCCACTGTGTTTTCTGAGGTCCAAGGTCAACGCAGCCGTCTGCCAGGAAGTTTTAGAGCACTTCATGCTTCCTGCTGCTGACCAACTTTACAGAGATGCAGATTTCATTTTCCAACAGGACTTGGCACCTGCACACAGTGCCAAAGCTACCAGTACCTGGTTTAAGGACCATGGTATCCCTGTTCTTAATTGGCCAGCAAACTCGCCTGACCTTATAGAAAATCTATGGGAGGAATCTATGAAGAGGAAGATGCGATACGCCAGACCCAACAATGCAGAAGAGCTGAAGGCCACTATCGGAGCAACCTGGGCTCTCATAACACCTGAGCAATGCCACAGACTGATCGACTCCATGCCACGCCGCATTGCTGCAGTAATTCAGGCAAAAGGAGCCCCAACTAAGTATTGAGTGCTGTACATGCTCATACTTTTCATGTTCATACTTTTCAGTTGCCCAACATTTCTAAAAATCCTTTTTTTGTATTGGTCTTAAGAAATATTCTAATTTTCTGAGATACTGAATTTGGGATTTTCATTAGTTGTCAGTTTAAATCATCACAGTTAAATGAAATAAACATTTGAAATATATCAGTCTGTGTGTAATGAATTAATATAATATCCAAGTTTCACCTTTTGAATGGAATTACTGAAATAAATCAACTTTTTGATGATATTCTAATTATATGACCAGCACCTGTATAGTTTTGCTGGATGTAACACACACTGCCCCATGATTTCACATTATATTTTTAACTTTACAAACACTCCTGAGTATTTCGTACAATATACTCACCACAGCACTGAATAAGTTTTCTGCAAAAACGATCCCTTGTACATTATAGTGGGGAGAGGGGTGGAAGAAAATATAGTGTGGTTGTTTTTTATAACACAATCCCTCTCTAAAGCTAATGAGCACAGGCAGATTAACAACAGTTATATAAAATAGGATTTTTCTTTATCTTTTGTCAAGTATTTAATAAGTATTTTCGTTTTGTTTAAAATATTCCCGTGTAAATTTACACACTACATATTATACAGCTCTGGAAAAAATTAAGAGACCATTGCACCTTTTTCTTTCCTTTCCAAAACAGTTGAAAAGGGATGTTTTGAGTGAGGAACAGAAGCGTTCAATTTGCAGTGGTCTCTTAATTTTAACTCTTTTGTTCCTCACTCAAAACCTTCCTTTTCGACTTTTTTGCAAAGGAAAGAAAAAGTTGCAGTGGTCTCTTAATTTTTTCCGGAGCTGTATATAGTAGCAGACTTTTATTTTGAAGGCAAAATACGATAATTGGAGGTCTTATTGTTGCTGCCGAAACTCTGTTGCCTGTATGACACTTGTCTTTTGTAACTGATTGTAGCTGTCGGTTAGCTTGCAAGCTAGAAAGCTACTTTGTTTGGTTGCCGCTCAGACGATGGCTACCTTGTTTTCATCAATGTGACAGCCACTTAATGACAGTTCCACACCAACGTGTGCATTAACACAGACATAGCCAGTTGCGTTTCTCTGACCTCACTCACTAGCTTGAAACTCCGAACGTCAGGTGCAGGACACAGTTGCTGTTCGCTGATGCTCATGTGATAGTAAACTGCACGTGATGGTAAACTGCGCTCAGCTTGGTAAAAAAAAAAAAATCTGTTTTTCTGTGGATGCGCATTACAATTTTGCAGCGGCAGTGCGCCGCTCTGATTACAATAAGAGGGAATCACTGGTGGAGTTTACAGATACATGCCAATTCTGATCTCCCACTAATTGATCTGTTCGATCACATAGGATGTTCCAGCAACAGGTGGAAGAAAGGTCAGCATTGTGATAAAAGTTATTATAAAAGCACCCATTGCTACTTTTATTGCACCTTGATGCTATTGTGCAACTTTTCCTCATTCAGAACAATGTACTGAAGCAAGAGAATACTTGGACTAATAATAAAGTTTAAATAAGCAGGCAGTATGGTGTTGATTTCACCTCAAGGCTCTGAATGACTTTTAATGACGTTATGAGAGAATAATGGTATACACCCCTATCTTCCCCTCCAGCTGTCCCATTCGGCGGCCAGTATAGATAACCGTGTGCCCACCCCGGGCTCTGTGGCTGAGGTCCACTCCCAGCAGGCCCTGCCGGACACAGCCCAAACGGAGCCCAAAGCTGACCTCAAAGACGAGGACGATGACTGTGGCTCGGGAAAGAAGCAGCCCAGTGACTTCAGAATGGAGGTCAGCCAGAATCTTCTATATACTATCAACAAAGATCTAGGAGTATGAACTCCTGTTATTTCTGAGTGTAGTGTCCTCTATTTTTTTCATGTGCGCACTCTAAATGTATCTCTGCCCCTTAGCAGGACGAAGACACAAAAGACACCAAACCCCTCATGGACAAGAAGGAGGAGCCGGATGGGGTGGAGCCAAAGCAAGAGCCAATGGAGACAAAGATGGAGAAGAAGACAGAACCCAAAGAGGGGGAGGAGGGAGGTGCCATCAGCACGGCTGTGTCCACCTCCCCCAACCAGAACCGAAAAAAAAGTAAGAACAGGATTTTAATTTACCTGGACTTCGTTTTCACGGACTTGATTTTCTGATGATTTTTTTCTGAGGATGCCCCCTATCCCCCCCAGCTTTAATTAGTTATACCTACATCCACATACATTTTTTATACTTACATCCATGTTTTTTTCTGAAACTCTAGTATACATACACTCAGTAGCCAATTGTTTCTATGGCCACCATCTAGAACCAGATGGGACCCCTGCTTGCATCCAGTAAGCCTGAATTCTTTGGGCCGTGGATTCTACAATGTGTTGGGAACCTTCCACAGGACTGTTGGTCCCTGCTGATTGCAAGGCATCTGCGCTGCTGCAGATTGGACCGTGGTACATTCATTCGAAGAACAGCTTGTTCCGTCTTATCCTCAAAATGCTTTATTGGGTTGCGGGATCTGCGGGCTACTCGAGTAAACGTAAAGTCACCCTCTTGTTCCAGGAGCCATTCTGAGACTGTGCTTTGTGACATGGAGCATTATCCGGTCAGACCAGGCCATGTTTTTCCACTCCTCAATTGTCAATCGTTGGTGATCCTAATGCCTGGAGAAGTTGGTTCTTGCTTCAAGCTGGTAGGGGTGGAATCCAATGTAGTGGTCTGCTTCAGTAGCCCGCCATCCCAGATGTGGTGGTCTACTTCAGTAGCCCGCCATCCCAGATGTGGTGGTCTACTTCAGTAGCCCACCATCCCAGATGTAGGGGTCTGCTTCAGTAGCCCTGCCATCCCAGATGTAGGGGTCTGCTTCAGTAGGCCTGCCATCCCAGATGTGGTGGTCTGCTTTAATAGCCTGCCATCCCAGATGTGGTGGCCTGCTTCAGTAGCCCCTCCCAAAGACTGACCAGATGAGTGTTGTGTGTGTCAATCATATACTGAGCTTTTATTCGCCTGTCTTTGACTGGGTGTTTGTTGCCCCATTCTCTGTGAATCCAGGAGAGTTGTCGTCTCTGGGAACCTGGAATCGAAAACTCCTGTGCCGACAATCATACCACACGCTAAGATATATCGGTCACCCATTATAGCATTCAAACAAGCAGTAACTGAATGCCTTTCTGCCTTGCTTTATATAGCAAGCCACGACTACAGGACTCACTGTCAGTAGGAGGGATCTATGTTATTTAACCAAGTTATTTATCTAATGAACTGGCTATTGTAAATGTATTTTGGAGAGCGGCATATATTGTATATTGGTGCAAAACTTACATCACGATATATTCAAGATTTTTTGTCGATATGAAATTAATGGCGATATATTTTTGTATATCTATGTCTTCATTATCATAGAATTTACTTAACACAACGTTTTGTTTTATATACTGATTAAGTATATAAATGATCAATATTAGTAATTGTTATTTTTGTTATTTTCCCTATTGAATTATTTTTTAAACTCTAACGATATTTATTGAATTATCGTCCAGCTCTAGAACAGAATCAAGCTTGATCTTTTCATTACATTTTGATGGACAACATCAGTACATTAAACCCTCAGAAACTCAACCCTGACCCCAGCATTTCAGTAATTTAGCAGGCAGTGCAGTTCATCATACTACTGCTGTCAGCTGTTACATCAATGAAGACAAGTGAGCCAGTGGCATCCAAACATGCCCAACAACACCCCCTTAATTTTTTTCCTTCTCCACACTTTCTTTTGTTAGTATTTGTCTTATTTGTTCACAATACCCTTTTCCAAAACTTCAAAAACTCTTTGGTAGTTTTTAGGCCTTCCTATTTTTCTTTCAAGTATTCTGTGAATGCTAGTGGCTGACACATTCACACCTACCTCCTAGAAAATGTTGTTAATCTGTTGGAAAGTTCTTTATTGTTGTTTTTTCTTCATAATGGTCAGCCTCTCTTTGGTCAAACACTGTAGATGTCTTCCTTGAGCCAACCAGTGAACGAAACAGTTGATTTCATCATGTCTAGTGTATTGGTTATGCCTCTCATCCATTTGGGATTCATTTGCATCATAATGGCCAGCTTGGCATTGACATTTCTTTGGTCCTCGGGTTGACACAGACCGGCTACCTGCTCCCAATGCAAAAAACTTGACAGCTCTATTGTGCATGCGCTAATGATGCCAATAAACACACCTGCCTGATTACATGCAGCTGTGAAGCCAATTGTCCAATTACGCAACACACAATATTTGTGCTGTTTCAAATCCAAAGGGCTGGAATTCAGAACCAATGTGTGTTACTTTCCTGTGCTGTATGCTCTTTTCCAGAGCATTTTCCAGATGCAATTTAGACTTAAGTGCCTTGCTCAAGGGCTCATGGACATATGGATTTCTGGACCTGCATTCTAACTTCTAAGCTCTCTGTCCTCTCTGCAGTTTTTAAACCTGAGGAGCTGCGCCAGGCCCTGATGCCCACACTAGAGGCCCTCTACAGACAAGACCCAGAGTCTCTGCCCTTCAGACAGCCTGTCGACCCCATGCTACTCGGGATCCCTGTGAGTGGACACACACATACACGCCTATTGGACACACCCAGGGATACTCTACATCTTTCATGCCGATTCCCCATGTTGGAAAGTGATCTGTGAAATTATTGACTCAGTACTGAATTGCATATGCAGATTCCATAGATACCATGTTGCTCAATTACGATTACAGATCCGTCTCATAACCAAGTCCATGTGATTACTGTCAGAACACAATGCAGATTTCACTGTAGATTTAATTTCTCATTATCAGGATCACTCACACTAATAAAGTAACCCTCATTATCCTTGGCATCAGTGCAGTGTCAATGTGACGCTCTACCTTTTACACCAGAAACCTACCATCAGTGTAGTGTCAATGTGACGCTCTGCCTTTTACACCAGAAACCTGTCATTGTAGTGTCAATGTGACGCTCTACCTTTTACACCAGAAACCCACCATCAGTGTAGTGTCAATGCGACGGTCTACGTTTTACACCAGAAACCCACCATCAGTGTAGTGTTAATGTGACGCTCTACCTTTTACACTAGAAACCCACCATCAGTGTAGTGTCAATGTGACGCTCTGCCTTTTACACCAGAAACCCGTCATTGTAGTGTCAATGTGACGCTCTACCTTTTACATCAGAAACCCACCATCAGTGTAGTGTCAATGCGACGGTCTACGTTTTACACCAGAAACCAACCATCAGTGTAGTGTCAATGTGACGCTCTACCTTTTACACCCGAAACCCACCGTCAGGTTTCCCTCATTTCACTTCAAAAGATTGAATGAACTGACATGTCTTGGAGAGTTTAACCTCAGGCAGTATAACAGCTTTCATTTCATTCAAAAGAAGCCTTCCATCTACGGCTGATGGTGGTGTTGCAGGGCTGTGAAGCTTTCCCTCGTAACTGTATCTCATTGATTTTGCTGGATAGTGATTTAATAAATCTCCATCCTTCCAGGACTACTTTGACATCGTAAAGAAGCCTATTGACCTGTCCACCATAAAGCGTAAGCTGGACACGGGTCAGTACCAGGAGCCCTGGCAGTACGTGGACGACATCTGGCTGATGTTCAACAACGCCTGGATCTACAACCGCAAGACGTCCCGCGTCTACAAGTACTGCACCAAGCTGGCCGAGGTGTTCGAGGCCGAGATCGACCCGGTCATGATGAGCCTGGGCTACTGCTGCGGCAGGAAGGTGAGATGGAGGAGGTGGAGGCGTCGTGCTGATTGGGTTAGCCAGCGGTGTGGATATGAGCAATGCGTAGTAGGGAGCGTTGTGATGAGAAGAAACATCAGCTCTGTGTACGTAATCGTTTAGCGATTGGCGCTCTTCCAGGACCAACAATAAGGGCTTAGGCTGTATTTATTATTGTTATTCAGAAAATTAACTAGAAGTTACTCGGGGATTCAAAAAATTTGACTTTGGACCCCTTTGTATAATTTCTAACTTGCTATTGTTTGATCTAATCACTTTCTCTGAAAGAGAATCTAATTAAATGGAGGTTTCAGTGCCCATTATTCAATCACTTTCGGTAAAAAGATAATATAATTAGCAAAGTTTTTGAAATGCAAATTACAACAACAAAGGTTAGGCACCCCTCTCCTATGTGAGCCCAAATAAGATCACTGCATGGTGAGTATGGGGCTATTGGGGGATTAAGCCTGAACCTTTGATTACCAGTGAATACCTGGGAACCAGAAAAACACTAGGTAATAACTCTGGCTGTTTGAGGACTTTAAGTGTGTAAAGCTAAATGGTGAACAATGTTGAAGTGGATTGGTGCTGATAGTGTTTTTGCTTTGGTCTTGACCAATCCTTTCTCCCCATTCTTTGGCAGTATGAGTTCTCACCCCAGACCCTGTGCTGCTATGGCAAGCAGCTGTGCACCATCTCCAGAGACGGCACCTACTACAGCTACCAGAACAGGTAGGGCCACATGCTGGGCAGGAACCAGGGTGAAGTAGGCAGGGTTGGTGCTACTTAGAAGGAATGAGAGAGAGAGAATGGGATGATGTACACTGTTTCATATAGAGAGTTTGGCTACATGAAACACAATGAATATTCATTATCAGAGTTTTCTGAGATTATTTATTTGTCTACAAATTTGATGGCACATACTGCATAATAAATACTGCAAGTGTTACATGGTGTCCTGTAAAGTGTAGCTTACATTGGCAGGGTCTTGGGTCTCCCTGCAGGACAGATGCGCTACAACATCGGCACCACTGCTCCCCCTGGTGTTTAGTAGTTGTTAATGTGCATCATCTCACAGGCTCCACCCCCCTTTTCCAAGATTCTGCTTTGGGAAGTAAAAACAGCTTTTTATTTTCCCCATACACATTTCAACAAATATGCTGGTTTTAGTGATTCTGAATGTGTAGCAGGTACCACAATCTTAGTGATGAACCATTTATTCAAAGATATGGAGAAAACTGAAATGGTTGTCTTGCGATCCTTTTCTCTGTCTTGTCATGTTTTTGTAATGTTTTGAATTAATGGTTTTCCCCACATTTTTCTGTACTTATTCAATGTTTGGGAGCACAATTTCCAGCAGTCTTGTCCAAATGTGTATTGGGAAAAATGACTGGCCATTTCACTTCCTGGACTATTTGGGAGTGTGAGCCTTATTGCATCTATTCAAATGTACTGCAGTGGCATATAGTACAGTTATTCTTAACAAAGCCCAATGAAGTCCACTTTCATATATTCTACAACCAGGTTCCACAAAAAAGTGTTCCAAAATAGTGAACCGATCAGAAAACGAGGTTCCTCGGGTTGCTCATGCCTGTGCTGTGTTCTGGGTACCTACAGAACATGTTTATATTGGAGTCAGGTAGCAGATGCTCTTATCTCCAGGGCTAGTATTCACAATGCTTTTCAGCGCTGTAGTGCTGGGCCCTGAGGTGTTCTAGCGCCATAAGCCTCTTCCTCAAAAATGCATGGAAAGGTGTGAGCATGCATTCAATTCCATCCCATGGCTATTCCAGCACATTCTCCCCTCTCCTACATGGCCTGATGAAAACAGGAAGAAAATGTAGAACCAAGAGGAGGGAGTGCCCCGCCGTGATCCGTTTTGACATTTAGATCATACTGATTGACAATGTGCAAACAATGACATTGTCCCGATTTTTGCCACCTGAGATGCTTTGTGAACTCTGTCCCAGTGCTGGCATGACCATCGTTATTGTTTGATGTAATCCATGCCCGTCCTGTAACTAATGCTTCATGTGGGGAGTTGGAGGGACTGAGTAGTTCAGAAAAGTAGCAGACCTGGTCAACAGGCTGTAGGTCTCGACTCATATAAGCCTGGTAAATCAACCTCTTCAAGTGGGCCTTATTAGGAGTGACCCACTGAGTAAAGTATTTGTCATTTAATGTTAGCAGATTGACTTACTTGGCAGCTTCTTATCGGAATCTCAACTTGTTACCTAGCAACAATAACCCTTAGCTCCTGAACATAAGTTAACCGTAACTCCAGAAATCTGTAATTCATTTAGAAGTTTTGCCAGAGGTCTTAGCTGTGTGGTTTTATACCCAGGGGTTTATAGCGTTCCAGGTCTCTAAACCTGAGCTGAAAGAAGCGAACCAGCCAGCAGTTAGGGGATCCGTTTTAGAATTGGCAACATTAACACATTGGTTTGTATGGCCAACACAGTTAGCGTGTGGTTTCTTTTGAATTGACCGTGTCATCACCATTACGATGTCCACTAACCTGCTCTACCTTCGCCCTGCCCCCCTCTGTCTGCTTGTCTCTGCCCGTCTGCCCCGCCGCGTCATCGCCTGTGTCGTGCTGTGCCAATCCATTCCTCCACCCACCCCCCCACCCCCTGTGCCGGTTTGCCAACTTGGCCTGTGCTGCTGCTGCTGCTTCTGTGTGCTTCAGCTCACCCAAATATGGCCTTGTTGCCGACAGGTACCACTTCTGTGAGAAGTGCTTCAATGAGATCCAGGGCAACAGCGTCACCCTGGGAGATGACCCAGCACAGTCGCAGACGTAAGTGTTTTGGCAAAGTGTTGCAGTGATGGTTGGATTTAGATTAGGGCTGTATTTTGTGGGTGTTGGCTTTGGAGAATCCGAGGAACTAATAGTAACTAGTCCAACATTGTCTCTCCATCCATCAGTATGATATCTAAAGAACAGTTTGAAAAGAAGAAAAATGACATGCTGGACCCTGAACCGTGAGTACAAGATTGCATTTACAGAACATTCTGAACAATTTTTTAAATACTTTTTGCTCTTTTTATTATGTTTTAAAGCAGCTAGATCAGTTGGCTGAGACATTCTATCAAGACTTATCTTGGTACTGAGTCGTGCATTGTATAATGTGTACCTCAGTATTGGATTCATTTGACAAATCATGGACGATTATTATTGTCTGGAGCTTAGTTATGTGTCATCAAACAAATAAAATAAATGGTCCTTTGATGGTGAATGTCTGGTCTCTTGCTCTGTTTTTTATTTAAGCACATATTGGGAGATAAGAATGAAGACTGCCATTGACACCTTGGCCGACCCAAAAGTGTTTAGAATTCAGTGCAAATTCTAAAGACATCTTGCATAACCAACGACAATATGTTCAGTCACTCACGTTTATCTCTGTCCTTTTTTTAAAAGGAGAGCAAATTGTCCTGGGATCAGTTCCGTTTCAATAGTCATAAGGCTGTCTAATCAGTCAACCGTATCCAACACTTGCTCTGCAATATCCGCAATATAATTAATACTGTCCCCCACTCCCACAGGTTTGTTGAATGTAAAGACTGTGGACGCAAAATGCACCAGATCTGTGTGTTGCACTATGATGTCATCTGGCCATCGGGGTAAGACTTTCTCATGTTTCCCCGTTATAGACCAAAGCTCCCAAATATTACCCTGTTACAGACCGATGCCCCCAAATGTCCAAACTTCTGGCGTTTGTGACCAATGTTGAACATCAGCGAACTTTTTGACACTTCCGCTCATCTTCCCCTCAGCTTCATTTGCGACAACTGTCTGAAGAAGTCCGGAAAGTCGAAAAAGGAGAACAAGTTTGCCGCCAAAAGTACGTTTAAGCTGGCGGAATAACTGTCACGATCCGAGTAGATCCACAGTCATAGACCCATTCTGATATGTCAGGAACTTGGGATTATTAAAGTGCTTTGACCTGATCTGTGTCTGTGTGATAACTCCCTATTTGATTGTATCTGTCTCAGGGCTTCAGACAACTAAGTTGGGAACATACATCGAGGACCGGGTGAATAAGTACTTGAAGAGGCAGAACCACCCGGAGGCAGGGGAGGTGTTTGTACGAGTGGTGGCCAGCTCTGAAAAAACAGTCGAGGTCAAACCTGGCATGAAATCCAGGTAATGAAGGAATACAGCTGGTGTAACGATGATACAGCTTAAACCTGCGTCTAGGTTGTAATCATTAGTCACCCAAACGGACTGAAACCAGAGCATTACACAAGTTTATCCAATAATAAAAGCTTCTTTGCAAAACGTGCACTAATGAATTTGGCATCAACCCCTTTAAAACGTTTTCTTCAAGTCAGGTGAAGTAGAGTGATTACAACTTCCATGTGGCGGACAGACCGCTATCATTGATTTTCCTTTGCTGGTGGCTGAGGTTTATTCACTCATACTATGTAAAGCGTTAAATAAATGATTAATTACTGCCCCCACCCAGGTTTGTAGACACGGGTGAGATGCAGGAGAGCTTCCCATACAGAACCAAAGCACTTTTTGCGTTTGAGGAGATTGACGGTGTGGACGTGTGTTTCTTCGGCATGCACGTCCAGGAGTACGGCTCAGAGTGCTCTATTCCCAACACCAGGTGAACACTTTATAACATGGTCAGAACTTCTGAACACTGTACTTGAGTATTTGAAATAATTATTATTCCCTGCCAGGAGGACCAGGGAACTATAGGAGTTATTGTAACACTTTTTTTTTCTTCTTCCTAGACGAGTTTATATA
>JACXGI010001285.1:55451-67471 GCA_016801175.1 Esox masquinongy
TCTAATTTTCTGAGATACTGAATTTGGGATTTTCATTAGTTGTCAGTTTTAATCATCACAATTAAATGAAATAAACATTTGAAATATATCAGTCTGTGTGTAATGAATTAATATAATATCCAAGTTTCACTTTTTGAATGGAATTACTGAAATAAATCAACTTTTTGATGATATTCTAATTATATGACCAGCACCTGTAGTTCTATTAGAAAACGCCTACTTTTGAATTGCGCTTGCACAATAAATACATTAGCCATGCACTAACAAACAATGTATGTTTTACTTTGACAAAGCTTATAGTAGATTATTAATGAGTAATAAAATCGGCAAAATGTCTGCTCGATTCCACCTCGAACAATAAGCTTCCATTAAGGCCTACGGTAGGAAGCAGTCTCATCAGGCTCTGTAACATATCCATTTGTTGGTATTTGTGACCTTTGGAAAAGGGAATATTTTCAACGTTTCTGTATATACTGTATTACTATTTTAAAGTAAATGTAATGTTACGCTTGTTCGTTTTTTGTTTTTGTTTCATCGAGTACTAATGAAATTCAGGCGAATGTAATTTAGATATTTCTCACATTTCCGAACAGGCAATCCGTTGGTAGCTTTCGTTGCGTCATTTTTACGCGCCTGAAATAAGGTCCTACTTAAACTTGCAGTTCGGCTCATCGTGTGTTGAATAGGTCAAACGACTTCTCCTGTGAAAGATGTCGCGGTGCCTCAAATTGTTCAAATTTGCTCTGGGTTCTTCGCCAAGGGCCAATTGCAGGTTCCTGTCTTCTGGGCGAGGTTGTAGGGCTTTCACGAGTACATTCAGGGAAGGTAAGCCGCTGATGTTTGCTGGCTAACGTTTATTACAGCTTGCTGTTATACATATATTGTAACTGCAAGGCATTAGGTTGGCTACTGTGTTATTAATACTCAAGATCACTATCATTAAGCTGTCTATGCTGCTTATGAGCCAGCCAACTTACGAGCCATCTGAAAGTTGTATTTTTATTTGGTGTTGCTAGATTGCCGTTTGTTTTGGTGCTGTACCTGGTGAATGAATGGCTGACTGTTAGGCATACCCATTGGGACAGTTGTACGGTGCCGTAGCATGGCTGTATTACAGGCAGTACAGCAATGCACCAACAGTACCTTACAAAGGATCTACCGTTAGTCTACCTTCAAATCTGATGTAAGGGTAAATGCATGTTGCATCAGACAAGTCATAGAAGGATCTAGAAAAATGTTAAAAGGTTAATGTTGACCCCTGGCAATTTCACTCAGTTGAAAACAAAATATGACAGTTGCACCACCTCAACCCACCTTGAATCTCCTCCTGTATGTCATTAGATGCCCACGTCAGGCAACAACAGAAACAGTCGTCCCACACCCACATGTGGAATCCCAGCAGTCCAAGCCTCGGTCTCACCCACTACTCCTACTACAGCACCAAGGAAGCTGAGAAAGAGACAGAGAAGGTTCCAGAAGCTGAAAATATTCTAGATGCAGAGGATAAAGCCCCAGAGGAAGAACCCCTGCACACAATCATTCAAGACACGGAGAATGTCCAAGGTGACCTTCTGATTTTGTGGCCAGATCCATGTCTGTATTGAATTTGTACATATAATGTGAACTTCAACCTCATGCTAAAGGCTACCCTAAATGAATATGGCAAATAGCAAAAGATGGCAGACCTATAAGGTGTTCTATGTTGCTAGCCGATACTGTAGTAGATCTAGTGCCTTTAGTTTCCCTAACATTTATGCTAAACGTTTTCCATCTCGTTTACAGGCAACTTTTCCAAACATGAGTTCCAGGCAGAGACCAAGAAGCTACTAGACATTGTGGCTAGATCGTTGTACTCTGAGAAGGAGGTGAGTGATGGTCTGAACTATTTGAATTGGTATAAATTATTAACAGACTGACCAGTGGGAATATGCCTGCTAACCATTATCAATGGTTAAGGAGATTATGGGTGTTTAATTCCTTCCCTCCTGGCCTATTGCTCAGGTGTTCATCCGTGAGCTGATCTCCAATGGCAGCGATGCCCTGGAAAAGCTGCGCCACAAGCTGATCACAGGAGGGGGCGATACTGCTCCCATGGAGATCCACCTGCAGACAGACCAGGCCAACGGCACCTTCACCATCCAGGTAGGTCCAAACCAGGAGGCGCTGAGGTGACTCGTAATGTGGGATGGTGACATAGTGACATCCTAGTTACACCTAAAATGTCTACCTTTTTTTTGAGGTAATAACCTGAATCTCTTGTCCATATGGCATTTAGTTTTTTCTCTGTTCTACTCCACTAGCCATGACATTCCTAACCAGCTGTTTGTTTTCTCCACCTTCAGCCTATTTCCTCTGACAACATCCATTGTAGATTTCATAGAGTTGGATTTCATGAGGCACATGAATCTGCACCAGAAACACTCATGGTTCTGAGCAAGAGGTTATTTTTATTGCGTTGTAGAGGCACTAACACATCCATGGTTGTTTCTTGGTTGTTTTTTTTTTTTTGCGCAGCGCGATTCAGGCTTGGGAAGCAGTTGACTAGTTCGACAATGTTAGGACCCTCATCTAGAATCAGTCACCATTGTTGCTGTTGTGTTTTGGTGTAATCTCTTCCCTGTTGGACAACCAACATTCCATCCCAAATTACCCTTTACCATTTCCTGAGTGTTCAGTTTGAATGAACACATAGCTGGCCCTTTAGAGCAATGTTGACAACAAATTACTACGGAGGGCACTCAAATCAAGTGCACAGGGCTTTGGGACTTGTTGGGGATTCACGAGAATCCACTTTTGTTCTGTTAATAAATGTTCTGCCCAAATTGTTTTTCAGTTTCTAATGGCGAGGGTAAAAGTTGCGTTTGGAGACTATATGAAATAGTTACTAGTTCCTGCAGACCCTGTGGTTTTGTGGGGACATTCCTGATTTTGACGTGCTAAGTTAACGTTTTGACCCTGGTTCAATTCCCCTCTCTGACATTCAAATGTTTGTCTCAAATGTTTTTCCACTCTGTACTTCTATAGATTTCACAGCTGTATATATCCATTCTGTCATACCATGAATGTCAAAGAATATTTAGGAGAATAATTGAATTGTTACATGCACTACATGAAAACAATATAAGAGCATAAGTCATGACCCCGCCATGTTAGGATCTGAAGACAAAGGCATTAACCACTCTGCCATTGGAAGGTGATAATGGTGCTGATACTGTGGTGGTCCAGTAAATCAGTGGGGAAATCTTTTGTCAACTAGGCCTATACTGTATAGTAAATTAACATCAACATGTTCTGTTTCTAAATGTGATTTCTCTGAATAATTTCAAAACCGACTTTGTCGTTATTCACCACTGAATAAAGTCATGAAAAAAATGGATTATACTTAAGAAAAACAAAAATATATTTAATAACCGAATCGCCATTTTAACAGGGTACGTTGAAGACTTACCCAGACAAAACTGTTTCTGTGAAACACGCATGGTTTTGGAACTGTTCCATTGAAATGAAAGAATAGAACGTAACTAATCTACTATTTACAGACCGGTGCTTACTTCAAATGAGCAAGTTATGTTCAAGGCATCAAACTCAACCGAACATGCTGCCAAATGAACACGCTTTTTATACAATTTGTGGTGGCTACTGGAGTCTGCTGGTTATATTCCACATCATCGTTAATTTAACCCACCTGGTGCCCAGGTCTTAATTAGTCTCTGATTACTGTTTCAATGAAAAAACTGAGTGGAACTGGCTTCAGTGTTCGGAGTTGAGTTTGAGGGGTTTCAAGCGTAATCAAGCTTGCCTTGGCTAATCATTCTCACAGGCATAGTAAATTTATACAAATTACTTAACGTGAAGTCATAAAAATGTATCAATTGCACATTCATGAAACTTGTAGCTCGTTCTAGTTCAGAAGATGTGGAGGAATCAATTACTAAATTTGGAGTATGCTGATCGCATCCTGCACGCATTCATAGTTCTCCCTTTAGTCATAGTTGATCACCATTGATTCTTGAAATGCAGTTTTATTCAAACTTGCAGGGAGCCCTTTTTTTTACTCCAGAATTTCTGTCAGCTTGATCGAGGAGGTGAAGTTAAAATTATGGCCAGCCAGTTTTCCTTCAATAAGTCTGAGTCATAATTCCCATAAAATCTAGTGGCAAAAAGTGTCTATTTGTGTTCTGTCATTCCTTTGTTCCATAAGCTCTGTTTTCTTTGTTGACCTACCACTTACAACTGATCAGCCATAACATTAAGACCACTGACAGGTGAAGTGAATTACACTGATAATCTCGTTATCATGGCACCTGTCAGTTGGTGGGATATATTGTGGCAGTAAGTAAACATTCCGTCCTCAAAGTTGATGTGTTAGAAGCAGTAAAAATGGGCAAGTTTAAGGATCTGTGCGACTTCGAATTGTGGCCAAATTGTGACGACTGGGTCAGAGTTTCGAAAGCGCCTACAATGGGCGCGTGAGCATCAGAACTGGACCACGGAGCAATGGAAGAAGGTGGCCTGGTCTGATTAATCACATTTCCTTTCAGCAGGATAATGCGCCCTGCCACAAAGCAAAAATGGATCAGGAATGGTTTGAGGAATACAACAATGAGTTCAAGGTGTTGACTTGGCCTCCAAATTCCCCAGATCTCAATGCAATCCAGCATCTGTGGGATGTGATGGACAAACAAGTCCGATCCATGGAGGCCCCACCTTGTAACTTATAGGACTTAAAGGATCTGCTGCTAACGTCTTGGTGCCAGATACCACAGCACACCTTCTGAGGTCTAGTGGAGTCCATGCCTCGACGGGTCAGGGCTGTTTTGGTGGCAAAAGGGGACCAACACAATATTAGGCAGGTGTTCATAATGTTATGGCTGATCGGTGTACTTGATTGACCTAATCAACCTATCATCAAGTCTTTAGTTTGTGTCAGGTGCGAGTGCTAGGGCAAAAAAAAAAATGGACCCCTTGGGGTCCCCAGGACCAGGATTGGGAAATGCTGCTATAAACTGACTTGGTCACAGTTCTGTTTAATGAAGTTGACTATACCAGGCTGGAAACTTCTTCTCGAGATAAATGCAGTATGCATCTTATAGTAGTTTGATGCATAGATAATATATAGCATTTAGAATGTAATTATTTGAGTCAAACAATGTTTCATGTAGAAGGCTTTACTGAACACCCACAATATGAAGCGGGCTCAGCCAAAATGCAGAGAAGAGGTGAAATCTCAGAGCTGGGCAACAGGCAAGAAGTTATATTTTAATTAATCAGACTAACTGAAAACTTAAACTGCATTTCAACCATACTCTAAGAAGACAGGTGGGTACTTTTGGAGGCAAGGAGATTATTAGAGGCGACTAGGTAAGTAGTCAGTGCTCAAAACAGCTGCTGAGTAGTGATTGGGCGATATCCCCGGCGTGCGCCACATGGGGACCCACCAAGAATGGCACTCATTTTCATTTCCAGGCAGCGATTGGCTGTGCAAATTTTGTTTCTCTTAAATCAACACAATCAAACCAGGTTGTCTAATGTTGTAGCTTATTATGACCATGTGAAAGTTAATCTTTGCATCAGAATATATTTTGTTGTTGTTGAAAATTAATCCAATGACATTTCTTAACAAGATAGTTATAGTCCCATACCAATACAAATTTTCTGTAAACCTATTCCTCAAGGGTAAATTATTGCACTTTTACTCAGTGCATCTCATAGCACACCTGTACATACCTTTATCTATTTACACTTAATTAGTCCAATTTAATTATTAATGTGATGTATAATGCATTTGTTCCAGACATGTTTACTTGTGCATATTGTTTTGCTTTTGTGAGGATTACTACATTTCACTTCTGATGTAAAATCTATGCCAGGACATACAACTGAGATTTTATTTCATAATGATCTGTTGCTTAGTAAAAACGCATGGAAGAAAGTAACAGCTAACTGTAGGTTTAGCTCCCATTATACCAACAGGATGTCATTGAAATATTGACAGACAGATTAGGCAAAGCCGTATACTGTCAAATGATTTTACAAAGTTGGCAGAAAATAACTAGATGGTTAGCTGGAACAGCAGTACACTGGTATGTATGATGGTTCACAGACAATGTTTGGATTTTGGAGACTGAAGGACAGACCTGTGCCCTGAGACGAAGTGTTTTAATTATGGTGGCAGTCTTAAACTACAATATTCGACAGGCAAACTACCAGCTTACGATTTTTGGAGTGATTCTTTTAGTTGCTGTAAAATGAAGATTTGCTCAATATTTTTGCTCATATCCATTAAGATATTGGTTTTGTCCAAGTACTTGGCACGCCCCTAAACCATTGGTGATGGCTGACAAGCAGAGTACCTCTGTCTTGATCGTCCTTTTACCTTCCTCTTAGGACACCGGTGTTGGAATGAACCAGGAGGAACTGGTGGCCAATCTTGGGACTATTGCTCGCTCTGGATCCAAGGTATACTCCGTTTTCTTATCTGTGTAACCATCCCTCCTTTTCCCTGTTGTCTGACTTCCTGTTTAATAGATTTCACCTGAGGATGGTTCAGCCTTCTCTGCCAGCTAGGAAGCCATGTTTTCAGTATTCAGCAGTGTTATTCGATTTTTATTATCTCACTGTTGCGGATCACGTTCCCATTCACTTCATAACGTTCATCCCACTTCATCCCTCGCCCCTCCCACCCCCCACCAGGCTTTCCTGGATGCCCTACAGAACCAAGCGGAGGCCAGCAGCTCCATCATTGGTCAGTTCGGTGTGGGTTTCTACTCTGCCTTCATGGTGGCCGACCGGGTGGATGTCTACTCCCAGTCCGCCGAGCCCGGTACCCCTGGATACAAGTGGTCCTCTGACGGGTAGGAGAGGACGGAGAGAGGAGTAGAGGAAGGAGTGAACATGGCTGGAGGTTGGCTGTGACAGAAGTGATGACGCGGATGATGTTAAAGACTATTCTCTGTGTGCATCCCCAGCTCGGGAGTATTTGAGATAGCCGAGGCCAGTGGCGTCCGACCCGGCACTAAGATAGTTCTGCATCTGAAGGATGACTGCAAGGAGTTTTCTACCGAGGACAGAGTCAAAGGTAAGGATTATGCAAGATTACGTCGACCGGGACACTGTGGGGAAGCTCTTCAGACCAATCAAACGTGATTAACTCTCAGAGATTGTTTTTGTAATCTTCAAAAACCCAACACCAAGTCATGTCATTTCTTTAGTTGATTCATGCGGATGATGTTTTTTCTACTTTTCGGTAATGTGAAGGAGCTTCCACCAAAGTGAAACTCAGTGTTCGGTGTTCAACCACGCCTGAATGAACCGTCTGTTGATGTCTGTGTATTCATCATTCTGAGGTTTGCTATGTGCGCGGTGACATGCTAACAGCTGGTGTTTTGGTTCCAGAGGTGGTGACCAAATACAGCAACTTTGTCAGTTTCCCGATCTTCCTGAATGGACGAAGACTCAACACGCTTCAGGTACGGCCTTTGAAATAGAAAAGCCCCCCGTTGTTGCCATGTGTGTTCTGTATGGACCGGTCTCCTCCCTGCCACCAGGCCCTGTGGACGATGGAGCCCAAGTCGATCAGCGAGTGGCAGCACCAGGAGTTCTACCGCTACGTGGCCCAGTCGTACGACAAGCCCCGCTACACCCTCCACTACCGCGCCGACGCTCCAGTCAACATCCGCTCCATCTTCTACGTCCCAGAAGTGGTGAGAGCAGGATGAGGGAAGGGTAGGGGGTAAAGACACTGAGGAAATGGTAGAAAACTAGTGGCGTTCAGAGACTGGCTGCAACTGTTTTGGTACTGTATGGAAAGCATTTATAGTTTATAAATAATCTGTCAATCCTTGAGTGATCTTTACTTCCACTTTTGGTAAATGTTAGTAACTGAGCCATGTTTAGAAATTTTTGAAGTATTAAGTACTTAGGATTACTCATGAGATGATTTAATATAGGTCTTGATGAACCATTTACTAATAGTTAAATGTTTTTGTGTGGGCACATCAACTGTGGGCTCTCAATCCTTTCTAAATACTTAGCTAATTTGAGTGCCCAGTGTTAATGCTCATAAGGTGGACAAGTCATTGGTGGACATTAGTACCTAATGATCCCTAAGGTCTCAAACACCTCTAGAACATGTCAGGTAAAAAGCACAAAATACAGAGGTGGTTGGAACAAATATGTTGAACAGGTTAGTCACAATGGTTTAATAGGGATATGACACAGTGCTGAGTACAATAAACTGTCTTGTCAGACAACGCTAATGTAAGCATTTTTTGGCATGGACTTCTCTTGTAAAACCACACTGTGGACTGCAGTCACGCCATAGTGCACTCTAATCTTGGTTAATACAAGAATTTTTTTTTTCCAAAAAGAAATGTTTTAGTTTTGTAAGTTCTGGGTCTACTGCCAAACTATGCTCTGTAAAGACTAAAGCACTGGAAGCATTTTAAGGTTGTACGTGCAAGATTTCTACCGCAGTCACACAGTTGTAGCAAAGAAGCACAAATCCGCTAGAAAAACTGTCTGGTTTGGACAGCTGTTGTGTATTGTCTACAAATCCCTGTTTTATGATTCGCATTTAAGAGGTTGACGGCATTAAAGAAACTGGTTACAGGTTACAACTCATCCTCAAGTCCTTGCGAAAGTTTTACAACAGTAGTGTGAATACATCCATTTTATTTTTCATCCATTTTATTTTTTTCTTGTGTGCTTGGGAAAGAGAATCAGGAACTGCTGTAATGTCTACCAATGACATGTCAATCTTAGTGAGAACTGACACTGAGCGCTCAATATTAATAAAGTGCAATTTGTTCACACATTAGATGTGGCCATGGAAAAAAATACCATTAGTAAATGGTTTGTAAGGATATTTAATGAAACATTTCAAATCGATTACTGTTTAATAAATGAAACCACTTCCTAATCCTTTTTCAGTGCTTTTTAGTTATTCTCTAATGATGGTTTTTAGGGGTAAGCGTCTTAATGGTAGATATTATAAACACTGTATGTACTGGTTCGTATCACTGTCTCCAATCACCGCTTGTCACTGTGTGAACAGAAGCCGTCCATGTTTGATGTAAGCAGAGAGATGGGCTCCAGTGTGGCCCTGTACAGCAGAAAGGTTCTGATCCAGACCAAAGCCACAGAAATCCTGCCCAAATGGCTACGCTTCCTCAGAGGTCCGTCCCCTGCCATCTTTTCCTAGACCTGCAACTTCACTGAACTGTTTTCCCTTCTCGGCCATTTTCAACCCCCCCCCCCCCCGTGTTCCATCTCGCCCATATTCCCTTTTACACGCACCCGAAACCAGACGTCCCCCGGTAACAGTTTTCTGCGTTTCAGGCGTGGTGGACAGTGAGGATATCCCGCTGAACCTGAGCAGAGAGCTCCTGCAGGAGAGCGCCCTCATCAGGTGAGACCGGCGCCCTACAACGTCTGCCCTGTTTCCAGACGGTGGAGTTTCAGTTAGCTCGCATTCGTCCCTCTTTCATACCGTGTCTTTGTACGCCCTTACCAACGCTCCGCTGACAGGAAGCTGAGGGAAGTACTGCAGCAGAGGATCATCAAGTTCCTGCTGGACCAGAGTAAAAAGGAGCCGGAGAAATACGCCACGTTCTTCGAGGACTACGGCCTGTTCATCAGGGAGGGCATCGTCACCACCCAGGAGCAGGATGTCAGGGTGAGGGGGGGGGGGGGCTGGGAGGTGTCCTGTACATGTAGACTTCAGTTGGTTTTCAAACGTGTTTGTCCGGTTGCAGAACGGAGGTACCCTGACACGCTGAGCTTAACTACACTCCTGTCTGGACGTTTTTTGCTTTATTTCCACACAATGTTCGACCACAATCTCTTGTGGTCATTTGAAAAAGTGCCCCCCCCCGGAGAGTTGTCTGTTTTTATTTAGACACATGGGTACTGGAGTTGAATTCCCACCACATGATAAAGGTAACCCATAAATCACACATCAAAAAGTACTTTGACAGCACTATGAAACTGCTTTTCGGCATTGCATAAATAGTTTGAATGTTTAACTTCAGGTGTCATTTTTTTAAATTCCATTACCTTTATCAATGAATATGGTTGGAATTTTACTTCTCCACTTGTCTAAATATGTTAAAAGGACAACTTTCCAGGGGTTCTACTTACTTTTTCCTCATGAAGGAATTATAAACAGCTTGTCTTCATGCCTATTGCATTCACACCTGGGCACATTGACAAAATGGATGTGTTGAAATATACTCATTTATTTCAGCTTTTCTGTTTCTAAATAAAGTTATGTTTCCTTCCTGTTGGAGTTTAGAGAATGAGTTAGCTTCCTTGTTGCTGATACCCGCAACTACAGCTCTGGAAAAAATTAAAAGACAACCGCCCTCAAAACTTTCCTTTTCAACTTTTTTGGAAAGGAAAGAAAAAGGTGCAGTGGTTTCTTAATATGTTCCGGAGCTATATGTACATCCCCTTGGCTGTCTTTGGCAGCTGTTCAGCAGCATCAGCCTTTAGTCAACACTAGGGGGCGCCCTGGGATTTGCTATGTAGTAGGACAGTCTGAGAAGCCAATAGAAGACTGGATTGACTAGACAGGCCAAACTCAGCCGTTCTCCATGACAGACATAAAAATCAAATAAACATGTATGCGTTACCAACTCTTGGTATTGTAGCAGAGCAAAGTTAGTGTTGCCATTATACTGGTCAATCATTGCTTTCGTTTTGTGCCTTTTCTCTCCCGGTTTCTCCCTCGGTCTGTACAGGAGGACATCGGCAAGCTGTTGAGGTTTGAGTCGTCGGCGCTGCCCGCAGGCCAGCAGACCAACCTCATGGAGTACAGCTCCCGTATGAAGGCCGGGACACGGAACATCTACTACCTGTGTGCCCCCAACCGCCACCTGGCTGAACACTCCCCCTACTTCGAGGCCATGAAACAGAAAGACATGGAGGTGAGTCGAACAGAGATTTGGGACCAATCTGGTCTTCAAATGAGAAGGTGACAAGCGAGGGTGTCACTGGTCCGTACAGCATCGCCGACTTTTTCAAGCACTTCTCCCTCTAGTTCTTGGAAGTATCTTAACCTTTGTCTCTCTCTCTTTCTCTCCAGGTGCTTTTCTGCTATGAACAGTTTGATGAGCTCACCCTCCTGCACCTCAGAGAGTTCGACAAGAAGAAACTCATCTCTGTGGAAACGGACATTGTGGTGGACCACTACAAGGAAGAGAAGTACCAGGACAGCAAGCCAGGTAGGACCTCTCATCATTAAACTGTGTCAAGTTCGGTTTATTTGAGTGGATGCTTCTTCCACTTCAGAGTCAAATTTCGACCTGCATTGGTGTCAGTGACCAACTTAATATTTCCTTTTATTGATGAATGAATATTTAGCTAAAGCTGTGGATGATTAGGTGGCCAAACTGGTCATAATGATATCAATTGTAGCAATGCCTAGCCTAAAAGAAAATGAGCTCTGTGGCTGAAGGCTAAAGACCAAATCCTAAAATGGGATTTTCCCTTGGTTCTCTAACATAAAGTACTCTAATCCTGACTCTGTGTCCTCTCCCGTGTCTGGAGAATCTGAGCGTCTGACAGAGGAGCAGTCTGAGGATCTGATCTCGTGGATGAGGAACAACCTGGGCAACCGAGTCACAAACATCAAGGTACTGGCAGCCACGCCAACATCCCAGTGGACTTTGTCACGCAGCGGGCATAGAGGGAACGGCCCCGGGCCTCTTCATTGTCACCTGACCCATGACTGACTGGATCCAGCCTGTGTCGCTACCTGTTACAAGTCAATATGTAACAGCATGTCACTTGTTTAGGTTGACGTAGTTTGTCTAGTATTGCTAGTCTCCTGAGTGACTGACTAGGAGTCCCTGTCAAACCCTAACCCCCAGGTGACACCTCGTCTGGACACCCACCCGGCAATGATCACGGTGCTGGAGATGGGTGCCGCACGCCACTTCCTGCGAACCCAGCAGATGGCCCGCAGCAATGAGGAGAGAGCCCAGATTCTGCAGCCCACTCTAGAGATCAACGCTGGG
>JACXGI010001285.1:73011-98066 GCA_016801175.1 Esox masquinongy
GGGGGGGGGGGGGGGGGGGGGGGAAGGGGGGCATGGCCTATTGTTAGCTCTAAAGAGACACTAAATAGAAAGAAGATGTGTCAAAAGACCAAAAACAAATTGTAGACTATTCAGACAAATCAAATATATTATCAATCACGTGCACTGACAAACCTTCACCTTCATACACAAACTTGACATTGTCCTGGTGTGCAGCGGAGAAGCCCTCATCAGGCTGCTGGGCTGACTGCAGATTCGGTGGAGTGTGGAGTGACTTCTTCCTGTTTAATCGGTTAAACACTATCTTGAGTGCAGGAGCGCTGTAGGACAAGAAAAGATGCTCTTGAACAACCAATACCAGTCGCTGGAGCATTTTTATTCTTAAGCAATATAAATCTACAGCTCTGTATGTTATCTGTTATTGATAAATATAACTTAATCTTTGGCATGTTTGCGGCAGTTCCCTGTTAAAAGGATGTCATGAATTATTGACACTCTGCCATTCATGACAAATGACATGGATTACTTCTGAGCTAGGACCAGCAGTCACCCAAAGGAACCACGTCCATTATCATACTTCAGGAATGCATATGTGGTGATTATGTACGTCGACGGATATCAGAGATTAAAAGTTGCATGATGATTATGTGTTGCAGATTGTTTTTCCACTCCTTTACCGTTCTCAGTATTTCTTGAACAATGAAAAACGTTCACATGTTGATTTACTTGAAACTGGTTAGAGTGAAAGTACAGCAGACAGCAAAAAAGCACTACAAAGATAGCTTTTTGCTAAACTAGCATGCTCGTGTTGGCACTAAACACATCGCCCATAACCTTGCTTTTCACACACAAGGTAAAGTCCCAGTTCAATGACATAAACCAGGTGGTTTGAAGGGGCCTTGAGATATGTTTAATTAGTTCGTTTACACAATACCACACACTCGCGTTTTACCAACACACTCGCGTTTTACAAGGTTGCAGTTGTGCCTACTACAATGTCACAACTCGCAATGTGTGACGTATTCACTTTCAGTACACGCTTACGGAGTGAAGCGAAGCTATCCCAAAACATAATTACAAAATACAATAACAGTATATTACAATACTGGTATGCAATATTAGAACATACTCAGGAAGAGACCAAGGCGTCTGCTTGTGCTTGAAGTCGTTTATTTGGTTGTCAATCTGCTGCGTTGGACCTGGAATTGAAAAGGGCATGAGCATTATGTTAAAAGGAAATATATAAACTGTGAGGCCCCTAAATTCATTATTTAGTCATGCGCAGATCTGAAAGGGTGCCAGTTAACCTGTACAGCATGCCACGCTACATGTATTAAGTCAAAACAGCATATACATTTTTTACCGCATTTACAATGACAGTTGCAAGCGAGATAAAATAGCGACACTCACCTGTTCGTCTCTGTGTAACAAGTTTACTAGGACCTATTGTAATTGTGTACATCATGTGTTAGCAAATTCCTGAGGACTTCAGTATGGCACTCAAGTGTTCAGCAATAAACTGCTAGGCCGGTTATGGTAGAGCTGATAGGGCATAGGCACTATCTATAGTTCTCGCAATATTCCTTTTGCGTTTTCCTGATGAAGGAAATTAATTTAAAAAAAGTTCTTGTTTTTTCCAGTTACAAATTCTGTTTCAACGTGATATCGGAATTCATTTAAAAAACATCAGGTCCTTGGGTCTGAGTCCTCCTTGCAATGTCACTTTTATTTCAACCAGCTATCATTGAGCAGCAGGACCAAGAATTAACGCTGCGCCCACATTGACCTTAATATTAGAGCGCACACCGTACAAACGAGGGAGTGGCAACCGCAACACGCCTCCCGGTTTAAAGAGCCAGTATCCGCAAGACAGTACATACCTGAAGATGGGGGTGCAGCATCATCAACGGTGCTAAGTAGGTCAAGGTGTAGCCCCATAGACCACAGTGACCTTACAATGCAACAATGTTTAGAACAGAATCACAAATCCACATCCACAATATTCACTAACAGCACCAGTCTGCATGCAAATTAGGACAGGAAATATTTATTAAGTGGCCCTGCAGTATTTACAATAAATAACCTGATTTCACATTGTACATACTATTTCCATGAAAAAATCTGAGAAATTATGTAAACTGTCCAAGGTGGATCTGTATACCTGTCATGAAGTTAAGAAAATTTGGTGGTGTGAGTATTGGTCCAAGGAAGTATTTTTTAGATGCTGGTACTTCTGATATAGTGTTTAAATCAATCATAACATGATCTGGTATATGTGTTAGAGGAGCAGTGAAACAAAAACAATAACGTCTGTGTGGGGGGGCTATATATCATGTCACAGAGGCCTCAGTCCGTGTACAACTACGGTATGTTTCAATGTCAGGTAGCAATTTATAACATTGAGTGTCTGCGAGTTTGTGTGTTTCCTGTCTCCCTCAGTCAGTAGTGAGGCTCACAGTCTTCTCTCAGGCTGTCAGTGATGTAGCTGATCTTCAGGACGTCTTGATAGTACTGTTTCTCCACTGCCGTGTTGACAGTCCAGCCAACCACCTCCACCCCACGCTCTGCCCAGTACTGGATATAGTCTCTGTAGGGGGTGGATGAGGGGAGACAGGTTGGGTCAGTGGTGCCAGTCAGGGACACGTGTTTTTCTCCATCAACCAACAATTGTCACTATATTATCTGAATACAGGCAATACGGGGGTGCCCAGGTCACTGCCATGCAGTACAGCTGTGCCATTGCAGCTAGGAGTTCAAATCCTGGTTGCGCCTTTAAGACAGCTCCGGGAGTCCTGAAGAAGGCAGCACAAAGAGGCTCAGTACCGCCTGGGATGGATAGCTAGGATGTCGGTCAGGGCCCCACCCTAGCAGTGCAAAGCGGAATGGCATGGCAAAATATGCGGAGTGCATGTCTTGATCTTCAACTCCAATTCACTGCTTTATTGACAATGTTTTGATTCAAGCTGGATCTTTGTCAGATCAAACAGATGGAGTGTTCACATCCCATAATATACATTTGTGCTCAAAAGTTTGCATACCCTTCAAGAATTGGTAATATATGTACCATTTGTAAAGAAAACATGAGTGAGCAGGCAAAACATGTCTTTTATTTCTTATGGGATTCACATTCAACTGTAGGTCATAACAGAATGGCACAATCATAAAACAAAACATGGGAACAAAGAAAAAAATGAACTGACCCCTGTTCAAAATCTGCATACCCTTAGTTCTTAATACTGTGTATTGCCTCCTTTAGCATCAATGACAGCATGCAGTCCTTTGAAATAGTTGTTTATGAGGCCCCAAATTCTTGCAGGTGGTATAGCTGCCCATTTGTCTTGGCAAAATGTCTCCAGGTCATGCAAAGTCTTTGGTCATTTTGCATGAACCGCACGTTTGAGATCTCCCCAGAGTGGCTTGATGATATTGTGGTCAGGAGACTGATGGCCACTCCAGAATCTTCACCCTTTTCTGCTGTAACCACTGGAGGGTCAACTTGGCCTTGTGCTTAGGGTCATTGTCGTGCTGGAAAGTCCAAGAGTGTCCCCGTGCCTTTAGAGCTCATACACCCCCAAAACATCAGTGAGCCACCACCATGCTTCACAGTGGGGATGGTATTCTGTTCACTATAGGCCTTGTTGACCCCTCTCCAAACATAGCACTTATGGTTGTGACCATAAAGCTCTATTTTGGTCTCATCACTCCAAATTACAGTGTGCCAGAAGCTGTGAGGCGTGTCAAGGTGTTGTCAGGCATATTGTAACCGGGCTTTTTTGTGGCATTGGCGCAGTAAAGGCTTTTTTCTGGCAACTCGACCATGCAGCTCATTTTTGTTCAAGTATCGTCGTATTGTCCTCCTTGAAACAACCACACTGTCTTTTTCCAGAGCAGCCTGTATTTCTCCTGAGGTTACCTGTGGGTTTTTCTTTGTACCCTGAACAAATTCTTCTGGCAGTTTTGGTTGAAATATTTCTTGGTCTACCTGACCTTGGCTTGGTATCAAGAGATCCCTGAATTTTCCTCTTCTTAATAAGTGATTGAACAGTGCTGACTGGTATTTGCCAGGCTTTGGATATCTTTGTATTTCCTTTTCCATCTTTATAAAGTTCCATTACCTTGTTACGCAGCTCTTTTGACAGTTCTTTTCTACTCCCCATGGCTCAGTATCTAGCCTGCTCAGTGCATCCACATGATAGCTAACAATCTCATTGACTATTTATACACAGACACTACATGCAATTTAAAAAGCCACAGGTGTGGAAAATCCTTTAATTGCCATTTTCACCTGTGTGTGTCACCTTGTGTGTCTGTAACAAGGCCAAACATTCAAAACTTTTGCTCAGGGCCATTTGGGTGATTTCTGTTATCATTATGATTTAAAAAGGAGCCAAACAACTATGTGATAATAAATGGCTTCATAATACTTTTTTTTGCACAATGTCATATTTTCTAAATCAATGCCAAAATTTCACAATTTCTGCCAGGGTATGCAAACTTATGAGCACAACAGTTTTCAGCGATGCTAACAATAACAAAAGCACTTTCTAATGATCAATTAGCCTTTTAAAATGTTTAACTTGGATTAGCAAACACAACGTGCTACTGGAACACAGGAGTAATGGTGGCTGATAATGGGCCTCTGTACACCTATGTAGATATTCCACTGAAAATCAGCCATTTCCAGCTACAATCATTTACAAAATCAACAATGTCTACACTGTATTTCTGATCAATTTGACGTTATTTTAATGGCCAAATGATATCCTTTTCTTTCAAAAACAAGGACATTTCTAAGTGACCCCAATCATTTGAACGGTAGTGTATATCCGACCTCACATGGCCTCAGTACCCATGACGCATGGTGGGTGTGATTTTTGGTATAAAGTCACTTTATCGAGGTTAGGGGATGTGGCTTTGGTATGTTGGCCATATAACACAACCCCCTCATCCCTGACTGTTTAGAGAGGATACAATTGTGATCTTCAAACCATGGTCATGTTCATTAGCACACAATGTAGCAAAAAAGATATGCTAGGGAAAACGAAAGAGAGATTTCTATTGGATAAGACCTGTTTGCTTCCATTTTCTCCCTAATGTATCCCTGTCAGCTGCTATAGATGTGTTATTGAACACGGTGCTACAGCCCGGTAGCATACAGTCCAGTAACCACCCTTCAGCGCTTGTACTCACAGAGAGATGAAGTCCTTCTGCATGAGGAGGGCCGAGATGCCGCACAGGTTCCACAGCAGGTGGTGGTGGGCCCAGTCCAGCAGCACATCCAGCACGCCCAGCCAGCAGTGCATCCACGATGACAGGGAGCGGGCCGTGCCGTCGCCGTAACGACTGAGGCTCCAGGGCCTGTGGGTCAGGGCCGTTACCACCCCGGGGTCGGCCTGACGCATCTGGAGAGGTCGACCGGTGAGGAGTTTAGAGGAGGAGACGTGTGGTTCTGATGACGCGGCTGATAACGCTCTCTTAGAACACATTCTCACAGATTACAAGCAGCCTGGAACGAAATCTGTATAGCAACTGTAACGTCCGGCATTTCGGTTGATTTGCCCTATGAAGTGGATGAGTCTTAGTTGATTTAGATGATTTCTTTGACATTTTTGTGCCCACAGAAGGGTAATATTGTTCTGTTAGAGTTTAAAACGAGTTTTTTACAAGCTTGAATGTGAAATGAGCAATACGTTTTGAAGGTGACCTTGTATATGACTTTGGGTTCAAAGGAGCAGACGATGCTGGAGTTGTAGAGGACTGGGTACTTCTGATACAACTCCCCAAGCGCTGCAGCCGCCTGGTGGACAGAAGGCAAAATGTGTATGATTACATACAGTATGATGACCTTATTGTCAGTGTGAGGCATCTTACTGAATACTATCCAACAAACAAACAAACAAAAAATACCTCAGTTATATAATTCAAGGACATGGATAAACATTAGTCCAGGAAACTGTCCCTATGGTATTTCATTTTTGACTGCTTTGCTCCATGTATAACAAGGTTAGTAGGTGACTTTGGTTCAACGTCCACCTACAACACTAGAGAAATGGGAAAGGTCAGAGGACAGAGACACACTGTGACAGGGGGTTGAATTCCTCATAGACCAACTGTGGTTCAGCTGTGAGTGTCTGTATGACCAGTGTGTGGGGTAGGAATTCCTGGGTTACTGCCTCAAACAGCTGGGGTTTAACTGACTGTAGCCTGTTTCGGCACACATTATACTACCATGTTATCTTTACAAAACAGTCTTGAAATGTATTTTCACAATTTTGCTGGCTGGTGTGTAAATGATATACTGTGGTACATCTGTCAGTCTTTTAAGTATAAAGGCATTGTATATGTATGCAGCTGTATATTACCACATCAGACCAGTGCATAGAAAGGCTTGGAAAAAAATATATAGCCAGCTCTAAACCCAAGATAACTGGGAAAAACTGACAGAATTGGAAGTGTTGTACAGCAAAATGCCACCAAATCAGAAAAACAGGATGGAACTATCACTATATAGCATGAACCTCTTTAGTAAGTGCTATAGCAGAGTTGTCTGCAGGTTTTCGCTCTCACCTTGTACTTGATTGATTAATTAGGTTACTAATTGGTTAGTTTCTACCCTCACCTGGTTGTTCAGGTCTGAACTGGGAAACAATTTATAGGAAAAACCAAAAATTTGCAAATACTCTGCCCTCCGTGGAACCGGTTTGACACCACCTGTGCTAGAGAAATGGGGCTAGTGGTCATTTGTGAAAAGGACAAATACCTTATCAGGTTGATCTTTGACATCAAAGAAGATGGTCAGCTGATGCTTGATGCATTCCTCCACCGCCTCCTGAAGCGTAGGCACCCTCTCCCCCTTGAATTTCTCCCTGGAGACACAAAGGCCAGCCTGGTCACCCAAACATTTGTGCTGTGGCCATTTCCAAGACAGCGTCTATATATGTAACCATTCACAGGCCACGCTCCCCACCAGCGTGTTTGCAGAAATTGTAATCTAAACCATTAAGCTGATGCTGTTACTCAGAGTGCCTTACATACATGTATTACTGATTGCATACAATATTGTACTTTACAAATGAGCTTGTTTGCGCTTCACAGCCGTGGAGCATTGGGATCTGATGGTCAGGATAAAAGACACAGACCCCTGCACTGACCCTCCAACATCAGACACCAGTGAAGCCAGCAGTGGGATGTCAAGGCCTGATCAGACACGCGGCCAGGTGCTGAGCCTAGCAACGCCGCAAGTCTAAAGGAATCGGATCGTACGGCACAAGCTTATCAATATCATATGGGTCACACAAACTCGTGTTCCTTTACATCTGGAAACGGGAAGACGCAACACGTCCACATGCGACGAGTACAAAAACTTCTGACTGGACAGGCCCAGGTAGTTCGTACCCGTTTCAGTCCATATTCCTAAATGCTGCGCCTAATGGATATTAACCAGGACTTTTCTTTAGACTCAGGCCTCCCCACATCACCTCCACCCGCGCCCACCTCAGCCGGTGCCTTGCCGTGGCGTCGAGCGTCCGTAGCTCTGCCAGGTCCAGTCTGCCCACTGCTCCGGTCCCATTGGTGGTGCGCTCCACGGTCTCGTCGTGCATCAGCACAGCCACCCCGTCCGCGGTGAAGCCCAGGTCCAGCTCAACCCCCGTGGCTCCGTTCCTGCTAGCCTAGAGGGAGTGGTAGATGAAGCAGGGGGAGGAGGGAGACAGAGGGGGAGTGGATAAAAAGCAGGGGGGAGGGATGCAGTAGATAAAGATCTGAAATGGAGGGAGGGATAGGCAGAGGGGACAAGCAGCAGGCTATAACAGCAATAGACTAAGTTAGGCCTAGACAAACGGTGGTCGAAATTAAAGAGGGGATGAAAACCTGATGTGCATGACATTGTCCACGGCATAGCAGATTGTTTTTTAAAGCTACCCGGTTTGGATCTTTCTTACCTTCTTGTCACTTGCATTTTTAAACGAATCCCTTGTAAGAAATGTGCTCTATACATAGACCGATTTGAATAATAGGCTCTATCATTTATGTTGGGCAATAGTAAGTGAAAACACCGAATTATAAAAATAATGAAACAATGTCTTCGTAAGACAAGGAATGCACGTTGCTTTTCATCAAATATGGCTCCCTTCACCATCCACACCTAAACTCTACTGATTTCTAATAATTCTATTTGTATATAAAGGTATGTGTGCTTTATATGCTTCTACAGCATTACATTTCTATCCTTTATTCACCTCTCGGATCGCTGCAATAGTGTTCTCCGGAGCATCGTGTCCTCCTCCCCGGTGCGCAACCACGGGAACGCCGGCGCTCACGGGACCAGTGGGCCGCAGTACCTGACTCGCTTGGTTCGCTGGTACTTGTGGGAACCGAAACATCACGATAAACACGTAAAGGGATGCGGTTACGGACGATGCTCCTATTGCACTCCTGGTTCCGAGTAGAACCAGAAGAAATACCGCCGACAAATAAATTTCGTCTCCAATTTGTAACATTGTTAAGACGCGTTAGTTAAATGTGTCCAGTAGTAAAATCAATAGCTGCCTGTCAGAGTTAACCCATATATTATGACTGATTACCGCATTCCTTTGCTACCGTTCCTTTCCACTGTCAGATGTCAAGTTCCGACCGAGACATGTGCAGCCACCCACCAGCAGACACAGCAAAAAAAAAAACACTTAATTAAGCATCATCGAGACATAGGATACTCCTAAAAAAATAAACATCATTTTACAATGCTAGGATTATACAGAATCCAACATTTGCATGCAAAGGATCAGTCGATTACGCGAATGTAGAGGTCGTTGCTATGGAGAAGTAGATATGAAAGGTGAGGTAACATGGTTACACTGCCTCGTGTGGGTCCGGAGATAGCTGCAGTTAGAGCGTCAGGAATAGCATCAAATGTAATGACAAAAAAACACACTGAATTAATATACATTTACCAAATTCCTATAATGTACTGTATTGTATTATATTTCTAGAGTATCAGACCTCATTACCCTGCATAACCATTGAAATGCTCACTATGACATTGGAATACTTGTATAACCACGGAGTAACAATGAATACAAACTGCAGTCCAATGAACCAAATATGAATTATAATTATAAAATAAATCAAAGGGTCAAAACGGAATGAAATATCAACAATCAACACAAGTTCAATTCAATGCAAACACCTTTAGGGGAATCCATAAAAAAGCATAGCAATTAATAAAATAAATGACCATGGGTTTTGGGAGGTTTCTCACAGAACTAAAACTTTTACCATTAATTTTTAATATCCCTAACAGAAAACCTAACCAGATGAACAATTTATTTTTGTAAAGAGTGTGTGGGTATCTACCATAGAGCTGTAACATAGATGCATTGCAATCCAGTGTGTCAGGTAAAATCTTGTGTTGCCTATAGAACAGTACCATTGTTTTAGTGACAGCTGTGTGTGTGTGTGTGTGTGTGTGTGTGTGTGTGTGTGTCTATGTTAATGAGAGTCCATGCTTGACCATCGGCGAGAGGTGCAGGTTTGTTTCCCTGGGTGTACATCAGTCCATCTGTCTTAACACTGAACCTCTACGCTGTGTCCTTAGGCAGAGAGTGGATGTGCTGGAGTAGTTTGTCACAGTAGACAGGGCTGCGCTGTTTATCCCTCACTGCTTCCACTTCCTGCTTGAGGAATGCAGGATGGACAGCACTGCCAATCTTCAGGACCTCTGGACAGAGTAACAGACACAACTTATTGAAAAGCAACTAAAATTCTAGAAACACCAATCGACGGCTCTGGTCAACAAAATAACAACACAATTCGCTGGACACAGGTACAACAAAAAACACATTTTCACTTCTATCCACCAGATGGCAGTGTTGCGTCACACAGTTATATCGCAACCAGCAGGACTGATTCCAGTGCAGTTAAATGGTATCAATGACCCGCCGGAATGACTTGAAGTAGTGTCAACAATAAATCATTGGGGTAAACCACACGATGTAAGTGATGCCGTACAGTGTTGATACCCCTGCCAGCCTGGATCAGTTTGTTCACATCAAGTCGTCATTCCAAGCCTGCCGGAATCCGCTTTGTTCGCTTTGTTCCAAGAGCGCCAACCAGGGGGGATTTTTAATGGCTTGTTTGTATGAATACAGTGTTTTTTTTTTTCTTTCTCCGAGTGCTTTTGGAACAAAGGAGAACAATGGTGACTTTTGATGATGAGAAGGGATCTGGTGATTTCCCTGAATGTGTGTGCCAAGTGTGGTGTGTGTGTTTGCGAGCAGGAAGCGTCAGCCACGCTGCCAGGACTGTGGGATTATGGGAGTATGCCGAGAGGAATGAGAGCGGGGTGGGGGGGGGGTATTGGCGGTAATGTCTATCATACTGTCAGGGTAGCTGCAGACATCAAGCGCTCGGGAGATGAGACTTTGAAATATAAGAACCATATAAGAACGGGATCAAGAATGAAAGAAGGGCGACGAGGGAAAGAAAGAGCGACTGACGGGGAGAAAGTAAAGAAGCTTCAAACACAGACAGGCGTGAGACAAAGGAGATGGGCGGGATGGACTGTGTTTATGGTTCTGGAGGTGCAGGGTAAGATTCAGCCATCAGTCAGCTCAGTGAGCTCATCTTAGTTCTCCTATGTCCAAATACACACGCACGCACGGACGCATGCACACACACGCACGGTGAACCAGGGTTATGGTAATTTCAACCCAGTCTATCCGGGAGACTTTCTCCAAAACTGGACAGAGGATCTGGAATAACATCTTCAACTGGCTGAATTGAAATTGAAATGCACTTAACCCTCGAAAACCTCCTTTCAACACCCCCCCCACCCCACCCCCCCGACCCAGGACAGGCAGCCCATGGCGGACCTAATGTGAGCCCCCCCCCGAGGAGATCGGTCTAATCAGAGCCACATGGACAACCCTCTGTCCCTGTCCCTCACCTCTCCACGCACGTAATCTCTCTCCCCGTTATCGCTCATCCCTCAGCCCTCTTCACCTCGCCTTCACCACCTCCACTGTTCCCAGTGTTTTCCGAAGGGGCACGACAGCTCTGCGGTTTCCTGGCGCTGTGTGTGTGTGTGTGTGTGTAGTATCTGTATGTACCACTGTGTGTGCATGGTCGTCTCTGTTATTTATTGGTGGACAGTCTGTGTGCAGTTTCCTGGGGGCTTAGCTGGGAGGCCCGTTGGAGTTTCACTCTCATGAATGTTTCCCCATGATTACCTATGACAGGTGGGCCGGTGAGCCCTGATGCTTCAAACACAAGTCTAGGAGACCTTTTGAACAGTGGCTGTAGTCCAAATCACAACCCGGTTCCCTTTATAGCGCGCTACTCTCAGCCAGGGCCCAAGGTCATAGTGCACTGGGTAGGGTGCAAGGTGGTGTTTGGACCACGCCCACGGCCTGAGCAGATGCAGCCACAGCTTCTATAGTATGGTATCCCTGCGCCCCATCAGGTCCTTTGAATCCTTTCCCAGAGATAATAGCCTTATGTTGAGGCCGCGATGTCGGGTGTTTTATCGGTAACCTTGACCGCGGGACGCTCACCAGTTCCGGAGTAAATCACGATAATGAACTGACCTTTGCTTACACGCCAACAGTCATCCAGGAGGACTGTCAAGAGTGGGTGTGTGTGTGTGTGTGTGTGTGTGCAGTCTCTGGATGTTATTCAGAGGTGTTGTGTGTGGACTCTGTTCAATGGAAGGATCACTGTTGGAAACATCACTGCTCCTACCTGCCTTGTCAACATCACCTCATATTCACCACCACGCCACGTTCACTAGCCATCACCATCACCACGCACCGGGTGTCTGTTCTGTCTGTGTGTCTCACCCAGCACAGTGTCCTGGACGTGGCTGTCTGGGTCGTCCAGATGCAGCAGCAGCTGCTGGAACAGGAACTCCAGGTGTTGGCTGTACAGCTGGTTGTTGTAGTCTTTCCCCAGCGAGGCCAGCCATTGGCCTAGAGTACTGAGGGCCACGCCCCTTACCTCCTCACTACTGTCGTCCAGACGTTTCAGCACCTCTAAATAAATGCATGCGACGAACAAAACACACAGTGTTATCTGGGCTAAGCCAATTGTTTACAAGATAATGGAGTAGTGAATGGTGCTGTACTGTGAGTGTGTGTGTGAGAGAGACAAAGCCGGTACCGGGGTAGAGCTTGTTGAGTGCGTCGGCATGGAGGCTGGCTCCAGTGAGTTTCAGCAGGGTGGAGAGGGACCGGCAGGCCAGCAGACGGGACAGATGGGAGTCCTCCTCCAAGCATGACAACACCTGGGGGCTCAGCCTCTCCTCTACACCCAGCAGCTACACACACACACAACAGACACACACACACACACACACGTTACAACTACAGACACACGCAGGCACGTTACAACTACAGACACACGCATTGACACGTTACAACTACAGACACACGCACTGACACGTTACAACTACAGACACGTTGAAACTACTACAGTACAAGCTGACCTCAACGCGACTGATATTTAATACATGTTATGTTCACAGGTGAATTACACATCGTTCTGACACTGAAGACCTTCTGGCATCACCAATTTCCTCTCCAAACCCTATAAAAATCGGAGACACTGAGAAGAACTGGTTGTTGCCCATTCCCAGCCAGGTAGAGTGTGGGAGTGATGGGGAAAACACTGCACAACTGCAAAAGAGACCCAACAGCTTACAGAGACAGACGGACAAGATCCCAAAAAACACCCCGTTCACAGCATATGAGCACATCAGAATGGTCATATCCTTCATTTAATGTGTTCAAACTAAACAAAAGGGGAGAAAGAGAGAAAGACGCAGAGTGCACAACAGAAACATGAAGAGATAAAAGGGTGTGTGTGTGTGTGTATGTGTAGGTGGGTGGGTTGGTGTATGTGTGCATGACAGAGAAACAAGAAGGGGGAGAAAAAGAAGGTTTGGTGGTATCATGACATCAGTGACTATCTAATTGGCCTGTGAGTAAATGGAGCAGTTAATTGTTTTCACAGGAAGGAGTGGAGGGCTGGAACAATATTCCCAAGACCAAGACATTTTTTATCTGCCTGAGGAAAGGAATGCTCACAGACTGACATAATGCGTTGGGCGTTCAGTGTCCACGCTGTTTGTTTTCAGCCTTGTTAAACACAACTTTCAAAGAGGTACAACGCTAAGTGCTGTTTGAACCGGCCATGAAATGGTCACTCGACAGATGCAAGGGCAAACACAGCGGTCGAGTGAATGTGAATGTGTGTGGCTGGGCACGCAGTCCCAAGGGCAGGTGTGGGGGCCGGTCTAAGTGATGGTCGTGGCCCACAATAATGGAACCGAGACAGAGGCAGCATTGTTCCTGTGGGACGAAGGTATGTGAACTGGCTAACCCTCGTAGCCACTCCACAACACCCCCACACACCTGCTGCCCTGCCCCAGACAAGACACAGACGCACAGTCAAGGAGATGGAAAGAGGGGGAGGGGGAAAGACAGTGAGGGAGAGAGAGTGAGAAGAGACCATCCATAATGAAGCTCAATGTCTAAGAGAGACCATCCATAATAAAAATGGTTAAGAGACGACTCATACTGAAGATAAATGGTTAAGAGAGACCATTTATATTGAAGGTAAATGGAGAAGAGAGACCATCCATTATGAAGGTAAATGGTTAAGAGAAACATCCATAATGAAGGGAGATTATTAAGAGAGACCATCCATAATAAAGTTATATGGTTAAGAGAGACCTCAAAAGGCTATACTGAAGGTAAATGGATAAAGCAGGGAAGCTAACATGGTCTAGATGAACTCTCCTGATGTTTGGAAAGGAAATATGCAGTAACACATCTTTCCCCTCAGCCCTCCAGTCAAGTGTTTCTGCAGATAGCAGTGCAGGTCAGAATGAGGGAAAGTATATCTAATACACAATATGCTTCTCTATGTCTATGGGTCTTTGTGTGAATCCTGTTCCAGCATGTATTACATATATCTGTGTTTATTAGTGTACTACGTGGGGGGTGGGTGGGGGGTAATTACGTGTGCTGTTGCTTAACTAATGTGCGGGGCGTCACACAGCCTTGTGGTTAGAGCGCTGCGATAGTAAATGAAAGGTTGCTCTTTCGATTTTTTTAGATGTGGTTGAATGAAAAAAAAAAAAAAAGTCAAGTGAAGAGGACACTTAGCCCTAATTGCCTCTGCAAGTGGCTGTGGGTAGGGGCGTTGGCTAAATGACTGATGTAAATGAGTGTTCACCTGTCCAGGTGTGATGGCTCCGCCCTGCAGCAGAGCTAGCAGACAGCTGAGGGCTGAGGTGCGGATCGCCGCGGCAGTACGGCCCGCCCTCCACGCCAGGTTAGGAAGCAACAGCTCCAACAGAAACACATCCAGGTGCTCACAGAACCGTCTAGAAAGAAAGCAGGACAGAGGGAGGGAGAGAAGGAAGGAGAGAGGGAGGTAAGGGGGATTACTAAACCACCGACAATTAAAGCTGATTTGATACTACTCTCCAGTCCCAAATGTTCAAGCACTTCATTTATGGTGAGTACAATTGAAAAGACATTAAAAGAGGGTTGAAACAGTGAATATAACTGGTTAAATGCTGGCTAATTTTGGCAACGTGTCTTGAGATTTCATGACTCCTTTTGCTCCCTTTACAGTAAAATTGTACTCAGTAGAATGACACCTTATTCCGGTACATGGTATAATGAAAACATTTTTTAGATATAATTCGTTAAGAAAATAAAGATGTTCTTTAGCCCCCAGTCTCAATCCCCGCACTTCCAAGAAACATTCAAATCATTCAATGAGAAATTTTAAAAGAACATGAAAATGAAACACCACAGTGATTAACGACGGACTGTGTAAACAGACAGCCAAAACCGCCGTGTTTGGGAAACGACTCTGATATAGCTTACTGTGGTCTGGGGTGGCCTGGTGAGGGCAGGCATGAGGCCACATGGAGGGCAAGTCCCGCCGATCACCCCGTGAAGCCTGACTCAGTGGAAACTGTTAAGCCCTCTGAACACTCCGTAAAACAGCAACATTTAAAACAGACTTCCTCCGTCAACCGTGTCTTTCTCTGGCCAGTGACCGAATGATGATGATGCCACAGAAAACTGAATGAATAAAACGTCTCAATCTCAATCTCTCCCCCTTGCAAAATAATCAACATTTTAATCAACCATAACAGCAATGTCTCTGCTTTAGAATATTTCAAATGTGTGCTAATTAAAATAAAATAAAGTTTCCCGTTTTAAATTGGAAGCATTCAAAATGTAAAATGACAGAAATAAAAGACTTCCCCTTTAAATGATCCACATTTATCTTGACCATATTGTTATGATGTCATTTGCACACCATAACTCACCTATCTTTATAGCAAGCGGTTGCTTTTTCAATTGGTTTAGCGAATGATTCTGAAGAGAAATTTATTTGTACACTATCAGCATTCATTTGATAGTATGTTTGTTTGCGACATTACACCCTCCGGACTACAAGGGTTTTAGGAATGCTCTGATAACCCCCAAGGGAATCAGGCAGGGGGCCAGCGAGCCTCATCATGAACTAAACCTGTACAGCATCCTGGCTCCTATCAACTTCCATCAGGAACCCTGGGCCGCAAAGACAGCCAATGAGACCACAGGACACAGTTTGTACAGTTGCCCTGAAAACACCGGTACAACCAATGAGAACACGGGACACAATTCACATAGTTGCCCTGAAAACGCCAGTACGACCAATGAGACCACTGGACCCAGCTTGTACAATAGCACTGGAGAGATACTTGTACTACCGCTTCCAAACCCTTTGGTGCAGACAAGGCCTCCAGCACCCAGACGAGCAATGGTTATTCAAAAAAAAGACAAATATGCTACTGCTTTGTGCTGTAAACCCAAAAATGCTACAGCCCGCCTCCAAACACGTTGAAACCGAGTAGCTGAACTCAGGAGTGGGAAGGCAGCAGGGGCCAGTGACCTTCTGTGGAAGATGATGGCGGACGTGACGATAGGTGCCGAAGAGAGTTGGGAGGAGGCTGCAGGCCTTGTCTTCCTGGCTTTCTGTTGTTAGGTCTACGGCATTGACCGGCTGCTCCCCATCAGTGTCACCTAACTACTTCAGGTACGTAGAAAGGCCTTTATCTGGGCATCACAAATTCTGGACAAGCTACATAAACAGCCATTACTCTCGTCAATACATAAGCAAAACGTTGTATGTTCATTTTAAGCGGAACTAGTGAGCATGAATGAAAAGGGGGCTCTTTTTTTAAGGAGACTAAGTGTGTTGTCTTTCCACAGATCATTTTTGGAGGTGGGCACAGAAGAGCTGAGGTCATACCGCTGAAAACATAATGACAACTTTCCAGGGCTGGTGACAAGCCCTGGTTCAACTAAGAGAGCCCGCCTCTTCCGTCGCTACCTCAAGGGGAAACAGTATAAGACAGTGAACAACGCCTCCAGATCTCTTCAGATATCTCAAATGTCTAAAGGATTTGAATTAAAAAAAACACCCGTTTTCACATCAGTTTTATTCTACTAGTTTTCATTTATTTACTGGAGTAGTTTGAATGGACTTAAAAATTACAACAAAAACTGAGCAGGTTAAATTACGGGTTTAGTAACCATTTTATGTTGATTTCTAAAACTCAGCAGGGGGGTTCAACAGGGGCTTAGAAAGGTTTATATCAGCTTATGATGCATTCTACCTGTAAATTAAACAGATTAAGTTTCAAAGACAGTGTCTTTAGATTCCCTGAGGTTGCCCTCTATGCAGAAATGTATATCCTCAGAGTAGGACATTTGCAACATCCAAATCGCAAACTTAGGCGATTTTCAGCTCCAAAAAAGGTGAATATGCGCTTCACGCGAGGCAACGGGCGTGCTTCATACGTCCGTAATTGTTTTGCATGCGGGTGCTGTAGATATTTTTGTAGATTACTTAAATACCTGGACTAATTTTGTTTTAATACCTGGTTTTTCAATGTTAGTTTGAGTTAACACTGCAACTGCTACAGTGTAGCGAAGACGTCTGCTTCCAGTTAGCGAGTAGCACCAAGATATTGGTTATTTAAAGTTTCGGCTTCAATGTCGGTGCCTACAAACTTAGTCAAGGTTCGCTATTTTTGATCCTGGGGGCTTTTTACGGATGATCTGGCCAAACCCTGGACTGTGGAGACATTATTTGTTGGAATTAATAGTTTTGAGAGTTTACGATTTTTTTAAAGGAAGCCTATCCCGGCTAAAATTAAAGGGAACGGGGCATCTGATATAGCGTTCGAAATTTTATGATTCGGTTTTCCAAAACGGGAAGGCCTGGGTATATTGATATAGGTCTCCTTATGTTCTCCGAAAACAATTCGCGTCAAAAAGAGCATTGTATCAATGGTTACCGCTGTTTACTCTTTCTGAAAAATGTGTAAGCAGCTGCCGCGCGGATGAATCTGTCTTGTGAGGAGGCTGTATCCGTACCCCGATTTGTTTACACACCTGTAGCTCAAGTTAGCTAGTAGACTACGAGCTCAAACAAAAATGCCAGCAAGTTGTATTAGCTGCGAATGCAAATCTGTCTGCAAGAAGCATTTATCCTGCAACCGGCTTTGTTTACTAAACTGTAGCTCACGTTATGATTGGGATTTATTGCTACCTAATGCCATCGGGAACCTTGATGTGAGGCTGAATCGGCTCCAAGCGCGTGCAACTGATGGCATTGACTTTCAAGCTCTTATCAACCGGTCAGTTTTGGAAATCCTCCACGACCCCAAATAAACTGGAAGAGGCAGAGGCTGGAGGGACCAAACGGACAACTCTCAACTCTGTAAGTAGGCGTGTAATAGCTATTTGGATAATTCCTTTGTAAGACCCGTTCTGCATGAATAGTATGGGGAGGTACTGACATTATTACTACTACGGAACATTGGCACGATTTTGAGACTTTTGGGAACGGCCATGCCAGTTATTTTCCCTGACTGATAACATTCCGGAATGACGGCCTGTCTTTTACACAATTAGCTAGATTTCATTTTATTAACACAATAGTGGGCTGCATATTCTCGAAACGTTTTGATAAATGTACGTAAATTGTGCTTATTGTAAGGTAGTAAACTCCAATGAGGTCAGCACCGTAGACGTAGTTAAGATGTTTTGAAACAGCACCGCGCATTTAGCTCGAGTGCAGGAGTTTACATATGTTGTGAGGTAGTGCATTGTTTATGAAAAATAGATCGGTTTCACGTAGAACATAACCATTGATACAAAGCTCGTTTTAGCACCATTTTTTCAGGAGAGCATCCGGAGACCTATACCAATATCCACAGTCCAGGATTAGGCTAGATCATCCGAAAAAAATTGCGAACCTTTCCTTTAATATGGCGAACCTTTCCTTAAAAATATACCTCGGGTTGAGAAATTTTGCCTAACCAGCTATGGCAACGGCACAAACATTTGCAGCAAACGCCATTGCATTAAATGAGCAGTTAAACGAATAGTTCGACACAGGCTTCACCTTCAAATTGGTGGTGTAAAATAGAAAACACTCAACTTTAACTCGATTTTTATTCAGTTTAATATCACATTATGTAGGCTGTGATCTCTATTTTTAAGTGAGATTATCTACGCTATTTACACTCATGTTTGAAAATCGCAATAACCGTAATTGCAATATTTATAAAAGAAATCGCGATTCAATATTTTATCCAAATCGTGCAGCCCTACCTCAGAGTAGTGGGTGCATTTTAAACAGCTGAACCATATTTAGGGCTAGTCCACAACAGGGCCTTGGTTACCTAACTGTCTGAGAATTATTTAGACCTGGGACACCAGGTGGGTGGGATTAATAATCAGGGAGAAGAGAAAAGCAGCGGTCCTCCAACCTGATTGGGTAGAGTCAGGATACGTTTACTGGAAGCAGCCTAATTGGCCTATAGAATTTGGTGAGAGTATATCCCCCAGCCAGGCAGCCAGACATGGTTGCGTTAAACAGTGGCAAACCCTCTGCCACATTTCTGTAACCATGTTTTTCACAGCCCAGCCCAACAAGCCGGTCACCACAGAATAGAGGTCCTGAACGTGACGGAGCAGAGGAGGAAGAGAGGACCATCTGGATGTCCTTCGTTTTTCCTATTCTCACACTCACTCTCTACTTTCCGAGCCAATTCAATCACGCTGACATTCACACACGCACAGAGCTTCTCTGGTCCTTCGTTTAGGAGTTTGACATCCCATTTCTCCCCGACATTGCCATGTGGTTTTTTAAGAGCAGAACCTGGCAAAATTGAGAATAATTATATACACCTGTATTATTGTTCTGTATTCAGTGACCCTGCATGATCACATGGGAACAACGGCCGTACCAGCTGCTTCCCAGTAGGGGGAGACCATCTCCCACTAACACAGCCATCAGCCAGTTAGTGGACTCCATGTCTTCTGTTCTCCCAACTTTCCCAAAAATACACATATCCAGATGTTGGATATATACATACACACCCACACATTGGTTTTACTAGTGAGGACCTGCGATTTAGAGTCATAAAAAACCACCTAAATCTAAACCAAACCTCAACCTAACCATTAATACCTAATAATAACCTCCTAATTCTTACCCTAAGCTTAACCCCAGTCAATTAAAGCTTCTTGTCAAAGTGAGTTCTGGCCAAATGTCCGTACTTTGCATCATTTTCCTTGTTTTACTATTGTAGTGGTCCTCATTAAGATAGTACAACAAAAACACACACACACCTCCAAAGTCTGCCACTTTCATGGTGTGTGGGGTGCATTCTGGCTCCCACACCACATTCCTCTTTACTTGTGTTTCACCTTAACCTTTTAATAGCAGCCTACAGATCCACATGAAACAGAGGGTGTCAGTGGAAACAGGGCCCGTTATGGGAGACACTCTTCCTTCCCCAGTCTCTGTTCTGCTGCCAATGTGTTATTATGGCATTCAGATACAGGAACAAAGAAACAGACAAATACTGGCTATCATTATCATTGTCGCTTTGATGAGATGGATTGTGTCGACGTGTGTTTGTGTGCGGTGGTGTCTGAGTGTTTTTTTTGCGGGTGTGTGGGCTTCACAGCCAACATTCTACACTGAGAGTAACTGTATGTGAGAATTTAAGTCAACATGAATTCTGAACAGTATAACTTCCCCATCTCCCTTCATTCAAGGCAGTCAGACTTGGTGCCCCTAGATGAAAGGTGTTATACTGCTTGATCACTCGTTAATCTTCGCAAGATGACTTAACTACTGAGAGGCCCTGGGTTATAAGCACGCCAACACTTAGCAGCATAGGTGGCCTATGATATAAACAGAGAGTTGGAGGAGTGAGGCACTGGTTGTTGTCGGTTCTTTATGAACAAGATGTAGGCCTTTCAGTTGAATGTTGGAGCTCTTTAGTCGGGGGATCAGACTGCTTCGGTCAACTACTATGACAGAGAAGCCCAAGCAGACTACTATACTACCATGCAAACTAAACATACAAACTACTCTGCAAACCAAACATACAAATTTCCTTTGGGAACTACTATACAAACTAAACATAAAAACCAAACAAAAACTACCATGGAAACGACCAAATACTACCATGCAAACTAAACATACATACTACCATACAAACCACTACTGAAACTACCATATACTTCCATGCACACTAAAAATACAAACCACCCTACAAACTTTAATGAAAAGCTACCATAAAACTATCCATAAACTACCATCTTTGTTTCCATACAAACAACCATAAAACTACTTTAAAACTATCCATAAAACTCTGGACACTGTATTTATTGACCTGCTGGCCATCTGAACAGGCATGTGGTCAAAATGTATACTTATAATCTCACATGTCAGTCAAATAAGGACTGGCCGCCACTCAGAGGCTGGCTCCTCTCTAGGTTTCAACCCTACTCTGAAGTTTTTCCTAGCCACTGGCATCAATTCTCGTTGTTACATGCTGTTTGGGGTTTCTAGGCTGGGTACATGTATAAGCACTTCGTGAAAACTGCTGATGTAAAAAAGGGCTTAATAAAATACATTTGATTGATTGATACCATAAAAACTACCGTAAAACTATCCCCAAACCAGCACTTTCTTTGGTACACCTGCTCATTAACGCAAATAGCCAAACAGTGAATAATGTGGCTGCAGCTCAATATAAATAAAGCATACAGACAAGGTCAAGAGGTTAAGTTGTGGTTCGACCAAACATTAGAATGGGGAAGACGTGTGACCTAAGTGACTTTGTCCTTGGTATGATTGTTGGTGCCAGACAAGGAAACATCTGACCTTCTGGGACTTTCACACACTACAGTGGGATTAAAAATACATGGTGAGAGCAAACAGTTCTGTGGGTGAAAACACCTTGTTAATAACAGAGGTCAGAGGAGAGTGGCCAGACTTGTTTAAACTAACAGAAATGTCACAAATCCTCAAATAACCACTCCTTACAACAGTGATGTACAGAAGAGCATTTCTGAATTTGTGTTCTTCTGGGCTACAGCAGCAGAACACCATGATGTGTCCCACTCCTGTCAGCTAACAACAGGAACATGAGGCTACAGCAGCAGAAGACCATGATAGGTCCCATTCCTGTCAGCTAACAACAGGAACATGAGGCTACAGCAGCAGAAGACCATGATGGGTCCCACTCCTGTCAGCTAACAACAGGAACATGAGGCTACAGCAGGTACGTGGTCACCAAAACTGGATGACTGACGATTGGAAAAATCGGATTAATCTCAATTTATGCCGCCACATGCAGATAGTAGGGTCAGAATTTGACATGAAATGCATGAATCCATGGATCCATCCGGCCTTGTGTCAACAGTAGTGGCTGGTGGCGGTGATGTAATGATGTACACAAATTAGGCCCCTTGATAAGCATAATTTGAATGCCACAGCTTACCTAAACATCGTAGCTGACCATGTGCATCCCTTTATGGCTCCAGTCTACAGTTTTCAAATGATCCTTCCAGCAGAACAATGAGCCATGACACAAAGCACACCTCATAACAAGCTGTTTCCACAAACATGACAGTGTCTTCAGTTAAGTCCAATGGCCTGTCCCAGTCCTCAGATCTCAGTCTGATAGAGAGCCATTTGGATGATGTGGAACGGGAGGTTCCCAGGATGAATGTGTGGCTAAAAAAATCTGCAGTCAGCAGGGCAAAAATCCCTTGGGAATGTTTCCAGCACCTTGGTGAATCCATGCCAATGTTCTGTTCTGGAGGACACCTACCCAATACTGCACAGGTGTACCAAATAAAGTGGCCACAGGGTGTATGTAACTATACAAACTCCCATAAAACAAACCATAACACACTATGTATTCATAGGATCTGTCCTCCAGAAGAATGACCTCAACATGACCCCAGCCATCATCCATCCACACACCCAAACAGATTCCTCCAGTCTGGCTGGGCAGACTGGAGGGCAGTGGCGTTGACCGCTGAGTGACGGGACAACTGGTGGGTCGGACTGGAGGAGGCACAGCATAGACCGCAGAGCACGCGGCCAGGGCTTGGATTAAACAAAGTCTGGGACGGGAGAGACGGGTTAGGCATGGGGAGGAGACGCACAGTGGAGAGGGGGAGACGGGTGAGGGCACTCGAGGAGGAGACGCACAGTGGAGAGGGGGAGACGGGTGAGGGCACTCGGGGAGGAGATGCACAGTGGAGAGGGGGAGACGGGTGAGGGCACTCGGGGAGGAGATGCACAGTGGAGAGGGGGAGATGGGTGAGGCATGGAGAAGAGATGCACAGTGGAGAGGGGGAGATGGGTGAGGCGTGGAGAAGAGATGCACAGTGGAGAGGGGGAGATGAAGATAAATCAATTCAACCCATTCAATGAAGAATCATATACTGCATGAGCGCTTTGATTTTTTTTCTCTCGCTCTTTTTATTTAAAAAATAAATGCCATTTTGTCATTCAATACTATTCTCTTATCTATAAGGTTTTCCATTAACAGATTCAATTCACTTCAACCAACCATCATATTGGTGTTGTAAGGACTCTAGGATGGTGATCACTGTAACTTACTGCATTACACACCCACACAAATGATGGTATGTCCCAGACTTTACAAGATGCCTATGGTGGTAAAGTCCATTCAGATAATTGGGGTTGGTATCTGACACCCGTTAAGAGTCTGTTCCTCAACTCCTCAGGGGCCACTCAGTCACGAATGCTGAGAGAAGAGTGGTTGATCCAGTCACGACCAATCTCCTATAGCAGCCATAGTCTATGGTCCTAAGCTCCATAGAGAATACAGGGAGTGTGTTTACAATAACATCAAAAGTGATATTGAACTTGTTTGAAATAGTAGGCCGATTAAGCAATATACTATTACACACTATACATTTCTAAAAATACTTTATTGCAATATAATATGTAAATATGTTCATGATATAATAGTAAATGTCTTAATTCGCATGAAAATAGCTAGCTCAAAATTTCGCCAATGGGGCTATCAACTTGGCAGCTTTTGGTTGGAACGTTGTCAAGGTTGTGGTCATGTGGTCAGAGGACCAGTGACATTGAGTCCAGCGTGGGGCGGTCAGAGGAAGAGGTAATGGCCAGGCGGCAGCGTGGTAACACTAGCACCAGCCCCTTCGCATGACCGCCCCTTCGCATGACCTCCCCTTCAGAGTCTGGAAGAACTGAAATAAAGTTTTTCACAAAGAAACCTCATATGTCTGATGTCGGAATCAATCAGCCTTTCCGAAGGTAACACTGTCGCCACTGGGAAACGTTTATTTACGTTGCAGATTTTCGGCAAGTCCCATCAGCTAGGCAGATTTCAGAAGTTTGTAATGTCGACAGGAATAATAGGGAGGTCATTCTTGTAAAGCACGCGAAAATGCGAATGAAACTAATCTAATGCTTTTAACGGCATTACTGTGCGCTGGTAACTGTACTCATTGACCTTCTCCGGTCTGTAGAGGCTGAAAAGACACAGCCAACACAGACATAATAGATCATTGACTTCTGCTGATGGGGCTCCCGTGCTGCTAATTTCGCAGTTAATGAGAGGAAGTCGGAAAAATATTGAGTGACGCTAAATCTGCTAAGAACGTCTGAGGGGGAGGGGGAACACACCGCATTCGGGACACTATTGAGAAATGAAAACAAACGTGAGAGCTTTACGTCAGCGCAAGCTAACGAGCCCATGGAAAGTCACCCAGGGCCGTACTCCTCCCCACCTGGCAGCGGGAAGGGGTATGTTTTGGGGAGGGCGTGCTCTCCTTAAGACCATTACTGAACTTTTCACCTTGTGGGGCACCAGAACACAGTCCAGTGTTCACTTTGACACTTACCTGAGGGCGTAGGAGCACAGTTGCGTTTCGTGTGTGTGTGTGTGCGTGTGAACAACTCACCCCTGGGAGTCGAGTGTGTGTGTAGCGTCCAGCAGCAGTCTGGACAGCATGGTGAAGACGGGTAGTCTCATCTCCGGGTCCCTGTCTGGGTGGAGACACTTCTGGAACAGGGGCATCAGCTGGGGAAGGAACTCTCCGACGACTGGGCCTAAACGCACAACGGTCCCGTTATTAGAACTAGTGACGGACACGGAACGTCCCGGAAAACGCCCAGACCGTGACACAGCGACGAGGAAATAACACTTGAGTGAAAAGAGATGTCGTGTGCGTGAACGGTATGAGTGTGTTTGTCAGTAAGTGGTGTTACTAAACAGGGTCATTAACTGAATGGGAAATTCACAGTGAAAGTATTCCTAGCTCTCACACAGACAGACACTGTGTGTGTGACAAACTGTACAGACGAGACACAGGATATCCTGAGATACCCCCGGGGCAAAGGCTGGCCATTGAAACTGACGGACTGGCCCAGAAACTGACACATAGGGAGAGAGGGGGAGAGAGAGAGAGAGAGAGAGAGAGAGAGAGAGAGAGAGAGAGAGAGAGAGAAGGGCAATGGAGGGTAAAAAGAGAGAGAGAATGAGATATGAAAAGACAGAGGATAGGAAATAAAAAGTGAGAGGAAGACAAAGAAATGGAATAAATGTCATGCAGCGGAATTGTGGGAAACCCGTCCCATACATGGTGAAGGAGTCAGAGCAGACATCTCCGGGCCTCCTGTCCCATACATGA
>JACXGI010001286.1:0-37276 GCA_016801175.1 Esox masquinongy
CCCTATAGAAAATCTATGGGGTGTTGTGAAGAGGAAGATGCGATACGCCAGACCCAACAATGCAGAAGAGCTGAAGGCCACTATCAGAGCAACCTGGGCTCTCATAACACCTGAGCAGTGCCACAGACTGATCGACTCCATGCCACGCCGCATTGCTGCAGTAATTCAGGCAAAAGGAGCCCCAACTAAGTATTGAGTGTTGTACATGCTCATACTTTTCAGTGGGCCAACATTTCTAAAAATCCTTTTTGTATATTGGTCTTTTATATTGGTAATATTCTTTTATATTGGTAATATTCTAATTTTCAGAGATACTGAATTTGGGATTTTCATTAGTTGTCAGTTATAATCATCAAAATTAAAAGGAATAAACACTTGAAATATATCAGTCTGTGTGGAATGAATGTATACATTATACAGGTTTCACTTTTTGAATGGAATTACTGAAATAAATCAACTTTTTGTTGATATTCTAATTATATGACCAGCACCTGTATACATTCAGTACAGCCCACTGTGTCCCCTCCCATGCATGGTTAGTCTACAAGTCTCACCAGCTGCTCTGCAAACTTTGGCTTACCAAGATAAGTTGTCTACAGCCCTTAAGGAATTTAGCCAAAGCTATAGCTATCTGTTGTAGGCACATCCTGTACAAGAGAGCAAAGCCGAAACATATAATGGCCTTACTAAATTACTGGATTATACTTAGAACAAGCAATATGATTGCATTGTACTATGGAATAACAACATTTCTACCATATTCCCTCTTTTGAGACTAAGTCTCAACAAAAAGAAATATGAAACTGTACAACCAATGAATAACAAAAGCAGTAGAATGTACATCATCCATTCCAGCAATAGCACAGATTATTATTCAAAAAATCTATTCAATCTTCTACCATCAATCTTCATTAATATTGATTAGATGCAAAACATGCAAAACTTTTTTTAAATAATCATTATAAGCATAAACATTTCATCCCATATCATAAGGAATGGGAGGTGACAAATACTTTGTTACAGTTACAAAAATAATTTCAGCAAGCAATAATTATACGAATAGTCATGTTTACTTGGTTTCATTATAGTGTTCATCCACTGGACTTTTATCGCCTAATCATGCAGTTCAGCGGTCCTCTTGTATCAGCTGGGGCGGCTGTTATTTGCTAGACTCCAGTCTTGAGCCCGCCGTGGACTCAAGCTGAGGCAGCTATTATTTAAGTCCTGCCGTTGAACTATGCTGTTGTTGGTTCCTGGAGGTTCTCCGTTGTCCCTCCAGCCTCTATGGTCCAGATCATCACAGAAAGAGCAAGACCGGCGATGAAGGCAATGAACGTGACTTTCAGCATGCCCTCCTTTCTACTCCATAGCCATCATGGCGGTCGTTGTCCTTGCATCAGCTGACACATCATGGTTGTATGGCACCTTCCTGCAGTGGCTGGCGTGGAACCACATAGCTCTCTCAGCAACCTTCACGGTCGTCTGGGTGATCAGTAGTACCTGGTACAGTCCCAACCACCTATGCTGATGCCAGTACTTCCTACGGAGGTCCCTCACAACAACCCAGTCACCCGGTTGGATCTTGTGGAGTGGTCCTCCTTTTGGTTCAGGCACGGCTGCTTTCACCCTAGGAAAAATAGACTTCAACACATTGCAATACAGCGCAATGCAATAACTTACCATCCCGTCGTCACAGCCCTGCAACGTCAGTCTATTCTGTGGGAAAGGAGCGGTGATCATCTTCATTGGTCTGCCTATAAGCACCTAATGAGGAGAAAGACCTGTAGTGTGATGCTCTCTGCCTCGCATGTACATTAGGGCAAGTGGCATCACTGTTACCATTGACAACTCTCAGTCATCAATTTGGTTCATTTGTTTTTTTAGAGTCTGATTAGCTCTCTCAACCAAGCCACCACTGGCTGGATGATAGCTACAATGTGTGCGCAGATCTATCTTCAGACTAGTGGAGCATTCAATTACACTAGCCATTGTCAATTTTGATGGTAGGCCCGATCTGGGAATAATTTCTTGCATAAAATTTCCATGCATGTTTGCATGGAAATGCTCCTACCCACTTGGACAGGCAATATTTGTATTCCTGGCATGGAGTCAACTCAATGAAATCCATCATTAAGTGCTCAAATAGCCCCTTGGGCCTTGGGTGGGCCGACATCAGTGTGCCCCTACCCACATTGTTAGTCCTACAAATCTCACATTTTGCACAGAAATTCAGCATATAGGGACAATCCTGGAGCAAACCAAAAGTTATGTACAATATTCACCACCCCACCCACGGAAACATGGTCTTGGCCATGTGCTAACTTAGCAACGTAGGGGTAACAGGAGCGAAGAAGAGCATTAAGACCAACCCAAAGCTTTAGCTTCTGATCAAAGGAGCATTTCAACCGCTTCCAACCTTTGCAGTGTCAGCACCTGATTCTAAATCAGAAACGTCATTAAGAGAGAAAACATCAGTTGGAGGCAGAGAAACCACTGGCAAAGAGACGTGGCAGCAGCTTTAGCAGCCATGTCAGCTACAGCATTACCTTTAGAGATGGGATCAGAGGCATTAGTATGAGCCTGACATTTGCAAACAGATATAAAGTCTGGTAGTAGGATAGAGTCCAGTAGATTAGCAACCAACCTTGAGTGATAGATTGTCTTACCAGATGCTGCGAAGAACCTGCGCTGGCGCCACAGAGTACCAAAGTCATGCACGACCCCAAAGGCATATCTGCTGTCTGTGTAGATATTAACAGACCGATGTTGGACTAGAATACAGGCTCTACTGAGCACAAACAGTTCAGCTGCTTGAGCAGATAGGTGTGAGGGTAATCTAGCACTTTCAACAAACTCTAATGCTGAAGTGATGGCATATGCTACCAAGGGCTCCCCTTTGGGGGAATACTGGGCAGAGCCATCCACAAAAAACGCAAGATCAGCATTATCAATGGGTCTGTCTGAGAGGTTGGGTCGTGGCTTGCTGACTTCTTCCACTATGGCAGCACAGTCGTGAGGGCCACCATCATTGTTACGCCCCCTCCAACGGCTCGTTGGAGGAGAATGCAACCACCCAAGATTGTGCACACCGGATAAGGGCCTACTGAAAAGGGGTAAGTGTCCTGGCTGAATGTGAAACAATGAGAAGCAAGACAACCAAGTAGACGTTACCCAACTGCGGGGGTTTTATTGTCTATGTATATGCGTAAAAATGATATCATGGAGAACAAAAACAACACAGCTAAACAAGGGAAGGAGGGCAGCACGTGAAAGGGGTAGGAGTAGGGTAGTGCCAACAGTCTGTCTAATCAAAGAAATACAAAAGACTCCAAGCTTCCCTACACCTCTAAACCTGCCTGCCACAAGCTAACCTAACACACAACTTACCTCATGGCTACAAAAACTACTGGGTGACAGCCGCTGACGTCTAAACTAGTGTATATAACAGTGGGTTACCTACGGGTATATGTAAACCCCAGGGTGTCTACCTAACCCTACTCCATAGAGGTCTGGGATAAGGAGAAGGTTTACACATACACAAGCACAAACACAAGTCTCTCACTTACACAACAATCTAACCTACTAACCTAGCACTAACTCAGATTCTAACAAAGATTTACCTCTCTCTCGCAACCAAATGCAAATAAAATGACAAGCTAACCTAACCAAACACAGACTGAATGTCTTTATAGGGCGGCAAGCCACTCAGGATTGGCTGGTGGGGATTGATGATGGAATTGATGGCCACGCCCACGTCATCAGCAGCAACTCACCACACCTGGGGAAGGAACAGAGGAGAGACAGCACACACAACAGAAACAGTACACAGAGGACGTAACAATTATCATCTGTAGGCAAAAGAGCAGCAGAGTTCAGAACAGTGTATCTCTTTAGCGTAACATGAGACATCGTCAGGAGAATGTTTTGGTAGTGCAGTAACCTAGCAGGGTGCAAATGTGCTGTCTTAGCCTGTGAGATGAGAGAATGAACAGCATGTGGAACATGAACAGTGAGAGGGCACATGGCAACAATGTCTGCACAAGCCAGAACAGCCTCAGTAGCTGCGGCAACTGCCTGTAGGCAGCAGACCAGAGCACGAGAGACTAGATCAGGGGTGTTAAACCGGTTCCACGGGTGGACGAGTGTCTGCAGGTTTTTGGTTTTTCCTATTAATTGGTTCCCAGTTCAGACCTAAACAACCAGGTGAGGGTAGAAACTAACCAATTATTGACCTAATTAATCAAGTACAAGGTGAGAGAGAACCTGCAGACACTCGGCCCTCCATGGAACTGGTTTGACACCTGTGGACTAGATCCAAACACTTGGAGTAGTACGCCACCAGCCGCTGCTTCCCACCGTGGTCCTGCGTCAAAACAGAAGACATTAACCCATTTATTTCACAGAGAAAGAGGTTAAACAGCTTCGCATGATCCGGTAAACCTTAATAGGGAGAGGTAGACAAAGAGTGTTTGAGACGATCCAGGGAAGTCAGTCCGTCAGTGGTCCAAACAAATTTGTCCTTCATGGCCATTTTGTGGCCACGAATGAGATCAGACAGAGACTGTGTAATTTCAGCAAAGTCTGGAAGCCAGGCTCTGCAGAAGCCAGCCACACCCAAAAGGCTCATCATTTGGGCTTTGGTTATTTGTTTGGGGAGTTCCAGCACTGCTTTAATACGTTCTGGACCTAAAGCTCTACCATTAGTTGTGATGTCATGGCCTAGATACCTAACAGATTGTTGGACAAGTTGCAATTTATTTTGGAAACTTTGTGGCCGTTCTCAGCTAAAAATTCCAACAACACTCTGGTATCAGTTTCGCAATCCTTCTGAGTCTCAGAGTACAGGAGTAAATCATCAACATATTGTATGAGCTTACTTCCTGCTGGAGGTAAGAACCCTTCCAAATTTTGAGCAAGTGCTGCAGAGAAGACAGCTGGAGACTCGGTGTACCCTTGAGGCATGACGGACCAGGTCCATCGCTTCCCACGGAATGTAAAAGCAAACTAAAATTAAGATTCCTTTGCCACAGGAATACTGAAAAATGCATTAGCCAAACTGATAACGGAAAACCAATTTGCAGTGGGTGGAACATCAGATAAGACAGTGACGGGCGGGGTTGGGGACGACAGGGGAACTAGTATGTATTACATCATTAACAGGTCTAAGATCTTGCACAAATTGCCAATCCCCATTAGCTTTACGAACAGGAAGGATGGCAGTGATGTTACATGGAGAATCAGGGCAGAGTATTATGGCACCCCTTCCTACCAGGGAATCATGAATAATGGCAATCCCTTCTTCAGTTTCCGTACTAAGAGCACTGGGCCCTACTGGGCCTGAATGTGGACTTGAGTGTGACTGTGAGAGGCTGAACGCCCTTCGTTTCTCCAATATCAAACGTATCTTTAGCCTACAGTGTATCAGGAAGGCCCTCAAGCAGCGGGGAATCAACAACTGGCATTGAGACCATCTGCAATAGAGGCATAGATTTGTCAAAACCATGAACACCCCGCTGGGCCGGGGCAGCCCAATAGAATGGAACACACCAAACATGCAATGTGGGGGAGAATTTAAAACCATCTTTCATGGTAATCCAATCATTCACGTCCAGCACAGTTTCCAGCCAGGGGCCAGCATCCTCCCAGTTAACCTGATCTGTCTTTGCTATTGAAATGTGGGGTATCCTATCAGTAAAGTCAAATAATGATTGTTGTTTGCTTGTTAATTGAACCGCTAATACACAGTGGTCAGGTCCTATATACACATTTCTGAGTAATGCCCGATAACAGACATTACAGCACCAATATCTACTAGAAAACGTAAAGGATTACCTTCGATCAGAAGGGTAACACAAGGGGAATCTTTGGACTTGGTAAATCTCTTAAGGAACTGCCTCTGTGAAAATTCGTCAGCAACACTTCAGTATTCCTTAGGTTTATTGAGTGTGACATTGTGTGGTGGTCCCGTCTGCCATCCGCCACCCACAACTCCCTGTCTCTCCGGCTCAGGGCACTTTGTATAAAAGTGACCATATTTACCACAATTGTGACATGACTGGTCTCTTGCCTGGTCCTCGCTCCATCGCTGCCCACCTCTCCCACGGCCTGGTCCTCCCTTTTGATTTCTTCCACCCTTCCAAAAACCACCAGTTTCTCCCCCCTTTCTGCGGAATTGCTGACCTTGTCCCTGATAATACATGAGCTGAGCAGCCTGGAGCTTGGTGTTTTCCTTTTCTTGTTTGGATGTAAACTTATCAGCAGACTGCTGCTGCCGTTCCGCATGTTTACAATGTTCAATCACAGTCTGTAGAGGTACTGTCTCCCACCCAATGCAAGTGAGTTTCACAGTTTTGCACATAGCAGGCTGGAGGCCATGCACCAGGGCAGCCTTTAGTAGGCTATTATATTTCTCAGGCCACTTATTCTCTGAAACACTTCTCCAACCTTTATCTGTAGTCTTCCAGGGATTCTTTAGGTCCGTGTACACAACTGTGGATCACAGCCCAATCAGTCACAGTGGGGTAGGCAGTCTTGATTCTCTCCAGGAGATGAGTGAGTTGAGTTTGGTATGCCCCCTCTGCGGACCACATAAGGTCCTCATTGAACCCCTCCTGGGGTTCGGGTAAGCCACTAAAGGAGCCAGAAACAAAAGCCTGGTCAAAGTCGGCCGATCGTCCGGACCTGGTAGTCATGGGAGCTGGTTCAGGAGAAGAAATGAAGGCAGTGTGGGAAGAGGGAGTGGAGGCAGATAGAGGTTTTCCAGCTTCGGGTAGAAGAGTGGCAGGGGCGGCGCCTGGATTGGAGATAGAGAGGGGCCCGGGACCAGTGCTGGTACAGGAGCTGCAGGGACTGGAGTACAGTAAGGAGGTAGAATGTCACGCTCATCATCCTCTCTATTCATATTCCTTTTCTTCACTTTCTCATCACCTTCTGCCACAATTTCCTTTAACATTATTTCCTTACTCCCACTCTCAGTCCTTCTCTCGGCCTCTCTCTCCCACTTACCATAGTTACCCCACTTTATTTTATCTTTCTTTCCTTTCTTACTCTTTTCAAACTCAACTAACTTCTACATTCTTTTAACTTAGCCTCGCTAAATGTTCCCTTTAATGGAAAATCAGATACTTTGTGCCACAATACTACTTGTCCTACTTATACGTGCCCCACTTATCCACCATTGTCTTAACTGGTCCGATAAGTGGATCCGAGAGGCTGGCGTTGTTCTTACTGCTGCCAGTCCCCATGCTGTATCCAATCCCCCGTCACTTGTACTCAAAACAGATGATAACACACACAAAAACAGTTTTAGTTCATGAGGGAGACATCTCTATGTTTGCACTCGTCACCAAACCATACAATTTTGTTTCTCTTCTCTCTTTCTTTTTATTTATTTTTTAGTTTATTTTAGTTTTTTCAATATTTTAGTTTTGTTTTTGTTATCTTTCATGTATACATCTATGCAATGTCATAGCAATTCTCTTGTCTACACATGCATTTCATATTTAGTTTCCTTGTTTACTGTTCACTGCGCAGCCTGTTCCACGAGGGGCCCCATGGGACCGAACAGATTTTATTAAAAGGTCTGAGAACCTGTCCCCAAATGGAGTTATTGTAAGAAGAAAATCAGTCTCACCCTTTAGTATTTTATGTTCAGGATGGCGTATCCATCCACTGGCGCTCCTTGCCAGGTCCCTTCTGCTCCGGCCTAGACGGAGTGTGAGCTCCCTGAACCACACTGTTGTGGTCCCTGCGCAGTTAACCTTGGAGCCCCCCGGAATGATCAGTGAACGGAGTTAGCCATCCCACCCTCGTCGCCAAATAGTCGTGGAAATCACTAAATGGGAAAGGCACAGAGACTGTAGATTCTTTTCACAAAGCTTTAATCAAGATTTATAAACCTGGAGCAGTTAACAACACTCTCAGCAGAGTCAGGTCAAGAGCTCAGGCCTATATACATTCAGTACAGCCTACTGTGTCCCCCTCCCATGCATGGTTAGTCTACATGTCTCACCAGCTGCTCTGCGAACTTCGGCATTCCAAGATAACACGATGTCTACAGCCCTTGAGGAGATTAGCCAAAGCTATAGTTATCTGTTGTAGGCACATCCTGTAAAAGTGAGCAGAGCCGAAAACTACAATGGCCTTACTAAATTATTGGATTATACTTAGATTAAGCAATATGATTTAATTGTACTATGGAATAACAACATTTCTACCACACGGGTTATATTTATTTCACAATAAAGGTAATATATGAATGTATACATGTGTAGAGCTAATTATTTTTTTTTTGTGCATTTTATTATCAATGATTTGGAATGGAAAAATACTCCATTGCGTTTTGTTATTGTTTGTAAACATTGCAGGAACCCTGGCTTGTATTTTGGGCTATGAAGTACTTCAAAGTCCATAAATCTGAATTGCCAATTACTAGACACAGATCTCAATAGTTAGCTTCTTATCCTAGCCAAAGTAATACATTCTCACTGTTTGATTAGCAAGAAGCAGGGCACAAATCATTAGAATTAACTTATTTTCTGCTTTGCTCATCTTAAACAGTTGTGGTCCAAATGCAATTTGTAAAACATTCTTCAATCTATATTTGAATGCGTTTCACCAGACAGAAAAAAAACAATAACATGCAGCTACTACTGTCTTTCAAATCAGTTGCACAGAAGCCTTCTCTGGTTCAAACATGTATGATTCAGTATCCCAATGTAAGATCACTAGCAAAAATGAATCCTGCAACTCAAAACAACAAGCCATTGTGTTGCTTACTGTAAAGTAAGCTAGCAAGCATTATCCAGTTTACTGGATAATAATGTCTGAAGGGAAAAGACTGTGGCAGAGAAGGAGGTAATGGCTAGTATAGTTGTAGTCTTTAAGAAAGTGAGAAAAATTATACTTTGGACATTTATCAATGTATCTGCAGATAGAAACATTGCTGAAAGATGGTTGTATCAATCAAGATAACTACAATTACAATTACTGTTGACTTGTAGCGTGATTGGTACAACATGGAGTCTAAGCAAAATGAAACAAAGCAGACATTCATTTTCCAGATCTCACTCACCCTTCAATCAACAGTGACATAAAACTGCATGGATTTTTGGTGCGCAAAAAACAAATTGTGTAATACAGTTTTCACTGCCCAAGAAATCTCACAGACAATACACCGATCAGCCATAACATTATGACCAACTACCTAATATTGTGCAGATCCCCCTTTTGCCGCAAAAACAGCTCTGACTCGTTGAGGCATGAACTCCACTAGACCTCTGAAGGTGTGCTGTGGTATCTGGCACCAAGACGTTAGCAGCAAATCCTTTAAGTCCTGTAAGTTGCAAGGTGGGGCCTCCATGGATCGGACTTCTTTGTCCAGCACATCCCACAGATGCTCGGGAGGATTGAGATCTGGGGAATTTGGAGGCCAAGTCAACACCTTGAACTCGTTGTTGTGTTCCTCAAACCATTCCTGAACCATTTTTGCTTTGTGGCAGGGCGCATTATCCTGCTGAAAGAGGCCAATGCCATCAGGGAATACTGTTGCCATGAAAGGGTGCACATAGTCTGGAACAATGCTCAGGTAGGTGGTATGTGTCAAAATAACATCCACATGAATGGCAGGACACACGGTTTCCCAGCAGAACATTGCCCAAAGCATCACACTGCCTCCGCCGACTTGCCTTCTTCCCATAGTGCATACTGGTGCCATGTGCTCTCCTGGTAAGCGACGCACACGCACCCGGCCATCCACGTGATGTAAAAGGAAACGTGATTCTTCAGACCAGGCCACCTTCTTCCATTGCTCCGTAGTCCTGTTCTGATGCTCACATGCCCATTGTAAGTGCTTTCGTCAGTGGACAGGGGTCAGCACAGGCACCCCGACTGGTCTGCGATTACGCAGCCCCATACGCAACAAACTGCGATGCACTGTGTGTTCTGACACCTTTCTATAAGTACCAGCATTAACTTTTTCAGCATTTTGAGATACAGTAGCAGCTCGTCTGTTGGATCGGACCACACGGGCCAGCCTTCGCTCCCCACGTACACCAATGAGCCTTGGCCACCCATGACCCTGTTGCCGGTTTACCGCTTTTCTTCCTTGGACCACTTTTGATAGGTACTGACCACTGCAGACCGGGAACATCCCACAAGGTTTGCAGTTTTGGAGATGCTCTGACCCAGTCATCCAGCCATCACAATTTGGCCCTTGTCAAAGTCATTCCGATCCTTACGCTTGCCCATTTTTTCTGCTTCTAACACAGCTACTTTGAGGACAGAATGTTCACTTGCTGCCTAATATATCCCACCCACTGATCATGCCATGATAACGAGATTACCAGTGTTATTCACTTCACCTGTCAGTGGACATGTTATGGCTGATCGGTGTATAAACACCACACAAGATCCCCCAGGATGAAGTGCTATGTTAACTGTAATGTGATTTGTTTTACTAAAGTAAGCAGCGCCTCACATAATTTGCATGTATAATGTATTTGGTGTACATTTGCTGCAATCTGTAGATTGTTTGCCACAAGTCTGCCATTATTTCACTTTTTGCTGCAAAAATAATTTGCATGTGAAAGTATGAGCTTTGAACAATTTGCCAGAAGGCTGTTCTTTCAATAAAGGATGAGATGGCTGTGATGTTTTTTGTTAGGAGGTTTTGAAGCATACTGAAGTGCGGAAAAGAATGGTCTGGGTGATGCTACAATACTAAAATTAAGAACAAAATTATGTTTAAAGTACACCTTAAAATGACATCTGAGGAAACATACAACATCTGGTCAAACCTCCAAAATAATCTCCTATTTCTTTCACATTTCTAAAATAAATAACTTCCACATGGTTCTATGGGTATGGCTATTGGAACTGTAGTATGCTGGTTGTCTGAGTGGCTGAAAGGTGAATTAATCTACCAAACAACCAACAAACAACCTTCTCATATAATAAACCTATCTAAGAACATTTAAAATATCTAAATTCTTAATAGGTCAGCACTGGATGGAACTTTATGCCCAATAAATAATATAATTTCTCTCTTATTGCTATTTGCGTATGCATGCACTGTCTCCCACCCTAACTTTTCCTTCCCTCTCAACTGAATTATTTAAGGCAGAAAGAGCGGTCCATGGAAACTTTGGGAAGGCTCTGCTCCATCATTCCTCCTCCGCACCACCCTAAAAAAGAAACAGGGAGAACAAGAAACATAATCAAGGAGTTTCCAGTGTTACGGTAAATTTGTGTTGCCATGGAGAAAATGTAGGGGGTTAGGCATTAACATTCATCCTGCATGGGTATCAGGGGCTTTCAGCACCATGTACTTGAAAGGAGGGACAGGGGCAGAAATCCTCACTGCAACCATGTAGGTATTCCTTAAATGGGTTCTTCAACAGATAGGGTTCTACAAAGAACCATTTTGATCTTAAAACTCCTTTATTCTTCGTAAGGAAAGTGTCCTATATAGAACCTTTAACATCCTAAGAACTTATTTTGGAAGGAAGGGTTCTTTGATGATTATTTGAAAGGCAAGATATTTTCTCCGGAACACAAAAAGGGTTGTAAATATATCCAGCATGCTCTACAGCAGGGTAGTTTTCAGAATTGCTTCTTTTCATGTGTTTGGCAAGTACATGTTTGATTAATTTAATCCTACAATGATAACAAAAAATGTTCTGAACAGATAACATTTTCTAACTTAATCCAATCCATAAGTAGTTGGATTTAATGCATTTCTGACACTATTCCAGTTTAGATGATAATGGTAGTCTCAGTGTACAATCTTCCTTACTCTGACAGTCATTCTTGATGCATGTTGTGGGTGCAAAACAATTCCACTTGTTGAATAACCTAACTCTGTCTGGATTCATATAAGAATTACACATCACTTTGTAAGCCAGTTTTATGTGACTTGTAGGACTAATGTGGCCTATTAACCAGGAGTTTCCTAACACCCCCTGTCAAAACTGTAACTTGACCCTCAGTTAAACGTTAAGATGTATATGTAATCTACTGTCCTAGCTAATACAATTTTAAAGGCTAATTTGGCTGGTAGAACCATTAGCAGAGGGTCCAAAGATAAAATGGTTGTGGGTATAGTGTAATGAGAAATGTCTGTTGAGGAAGAGAAGTGTATTCGACGAAGAGGAGTGTCTAGCCCCACAGTCTCCAACAGACCCTGATGATGTTAATCAGGGGTCCTGCATAACATTTGCTTCTATAAAGATCTGGAACACCAAGTGTGGGCCACCAGCCCCACCCTCCTGAGCTCACCTGGAGGTGTGAAACTCTGAGCACACTGGAATGTAACTAAATACATGACATTGTGGACATTCATCTGTAGTGTTTGGATTTCCCCTGTTCCCCATAAAGGGCTGAATATTCTGATATGCTTTATTGTACTATATGGGTTATGGATCAAGAACACTGTGGAAATGTTTGTCCTTGTTGCATGTCTGACAACTGGCGGCAGCGCTCCATCCATTCGATAATTTTGCATTGATTAAGTGGGACAGTTCCTGTCCTTTGTGTTCATGGTGTTTGCAAAGGTAAAGTAATTGTGGAAAAGGTACCCCTTTCTAATACAGACATGGACTGTTCGGATGCCCCCTAGTGAGTGAGGTATGCGCTATTCTAAGCGTGGGAAAATGGTTATGGTGGACAGTGATAAATACGAAGGGATTACGTTACCTCAGATCGAATGAAAAGGACTTTGCTTGATATATTAGGTGGAAGTATTGAGTGTGCGTTAGCAATAAGTTAACTGTTTACTAAGAAGCTGGATATTGTATGTAGCATGTTTGGAGTTATAGAAAACGATGACGCCATGTGTAACTGTGTTGTTCATTACTGCTACAAACGCTTGCTAATTATTAGGAAGTTAGTTGGTTAAGTCTATGTTCTCATATAGATATATACGTATACTTTATGTTGACTGGTGTAGCAACTCAATACTGTGTAGTCACCGTTGTTTATTGATAATATTGAGAACGAGAATAAGTTACGTATGCTAATCTTTCCAATAGGTTATAGATAAATTCCATGCCGTCTACTCACGAGTGACGCAGTTGTTAAGCCTTATCAAACGCACTTAAGAGGACGAAATGCAAATCAGGGAACCAAATGTTCTTACATAAACCAATCCTGGAAGTTATTTACCACCAATTTACATTACTTGGGAGTACTTGGGTCTGCTATTATCAGTAAATTAAACACTATGTGGTAATTACCAGTATTGGCTATCATGTACAACACATATAGTAGTGCAAGTTCAGGGATTAATTGAGGGTGAACGGTTATACATACCTTGTCACATGGATATAAGTAGTCATGATAATGAGTACAGTATAAGTGTTATTATGCCTATTAACCCTTTTGTGAGATTTTGGTATTGCATGTTCTAATTGAGTGTTATTTCTGTTTATTCCTAGAACCACACACACACACCCACCCAAACACAAACACCTACAGTCACAAGTCAACCAAGGTAAAGGAGTTGTTCTATTGTGGTGAATAAAGGACACTGGCGAAAATCTGATATCAAGTTTGGAGGGGACAATTACATAAAATTTTCTCAAGAGCAATTTTTGAGGGGGACAACCAAAAGTAGTGCTGTAATACTGTTTTGGTTTGCACCATCGGTTTGCTTGCTACTGTAGCTCTGCAAATTCAGCTTTTGTGTGTGAACCCTACCAACATAAAACAAATTTACTGGATCAGCCTAACGTTAGTTACGTGCATTGAGTGCTTTTCAGACGGTAGACACGAACATCGTCACCTTGCCAGCTAAGGAAAACTACATACACTGCATTGCAAGCTTCTCTCATTGACTCGAATTCAAACAGCTGCAAAAACTGATTGATGTTGCTGTAGCTTGCTAGCAAACATGAGCTAACCGCTAGCTAACATAACGAGTGACCTGTAATTCAATGCAGAAAAAATGAAGGCTGGTGACGGTTAGAAATGTTTGTTTTGTATTGAGTGGTAGAAGTAAAGAAATGTCTAACATAGCTTTTGTTTGAACTACTTACTGAAAGTCAACCACCAACAACAGACTGTCAGATTCCCACACATGCAGCGTACCTGCACGATGTGCCACTGCTGATTGCTGGGGGGCAGTGGATCAAACCACTGTGAGGCAAAGGGCGAGGGTGTCGCAATTTTTTGAAACTTAGAGTTTCTATTAAGTGTCTATATTCAGCACAAGTGCTTTCATTACGTCTTATTACTATTATTGAAATTACATAGTTATGTTTACATTTATATATTGGGGGGGACAAATCATAGTTTTCCCCAGGACGGGGGGGGTCATGTCCCCCCTGGGATTTCATCCTTTGAAAGGACATCAACGAATACTACGCCTGGTCCTAACCAGACACCTCGTCACTGTTCACTCTTCTAACCAGGAGTAGTAGTATATTTTATGGTAATGCTAATGACTATTTGTGGGAGGGTTTTAGATATTTTATTTTAGGATAAATAGCCATGTCTCCAAAAAGTTATTTGAGTTTGGCGTTGTTAAAGAGACCTCCGAACACGTTGAGTTTCAGTCATATTTTGTAGTCTATCGTTAACCGAAGCTCCTAGCACACATTCGTGTGTCTTAGATACTTATGGTATACTTAGTAGAATTTTAGACTAGCTGGGAGAAGGTTGAATCGTGTTGGTATGTAACTATGTTTTGTGTTGTAATTTTACTACTTGATTGGAATAAATTACTTTAGGATATAGATTACTACGGCATTCCTCGTTCATCTTCACACTCAAGCACGTTGGACTACTGATAATCACACACACAAGTCTAAACGACAACACTTGGCATCCCTCAGTCCTGGATTTCAAAGCAGTCTGGTTAGGCCCAGGAACACATACCATTGACTTGTCATCCCTGAGTCATGGGTTTCGTAACATTCTTTGTAGCCCCGGTGACACATTCCATTTTACTGTACGGTTCGTGTTAAACGACTTACACCTTATGGGCACTTAAGATAACGGATATACACCAATGAGCCATAACATTATGACCACTGAGAGGTGAAGTGAATACCACTGACAATCTCGTTATCAAGGCACCTGTCAGTGGGTGGGATATATTAGGCCGCAAGTGAACATTCTGTCATCAAAGTTGATGTGTTAGAAGCAGGATAAACGGGCAAGCGTAAGAATCTGAGCGACTTTGACAAGGGCCAAATTGTGATTGCTAGAGGACTTGGTCAGAGCATCTCCAAAACTGCAGCCCTTGTGGGGTGTTCCCAGTCTGCAGTGGTAAGTACCTATCAAAAGTGGTCCAAGGAAGGAAAAGCAGTGAACCAGCATGGGTGGCCAAGGCTCACTGATGCACGTGGGGAGCGAAGGCTGGCCCGTGTGGTCCGATCCAACAGACGAGCTACTGTATCTCAAATTGCTGAAAAAGTTCATGCTGGTACTGATAGAAAGGTGTCAGAACACACAGTACATCGCAGCTTGTTGTGTATGGGGCTGCGTAGCTGCAGACGAAAGCACTTACAATGGGCATGTGAGCTGGACCACGGAACAATGGAAGAAGGTGGCCCGGTCTGACGAATCACGTTTCCTTTTACATCACGTGGATGGCCAGGTGCGTTTGCGTCGCTTACCTGGAAAACACAAGGCACCAGGATGCACTATGGGAAGAAGGCAAGGCAGCAGAGACAGTGTGATGCTTTGGGCAATGTTCTGCTGGGAAACCTTGGGTCCTTGGTGCATCGCCTGACTGCTGAGGTGGACCAATTAGTGGACACCCCTCCTAATTGCACCACCTGTTCCTTTTTCCATTACCCAATCGCATCACACATCCCTGGTTTAAAAACCCAGTCAGTTGGTTTTCCCAGAAAGACTCTTTTGCTTTACCCCACATGGACATAGATACTCGAGATACATACCCTTTTGATAGACAGACAAGTTGTTCATTCATACATCACTTAGTTTAGCACATACATCTCACTTTGTCCTGTTTCATGTGAGTATGTATTGCTGTGGTGTTTTGTTTGGTGTTGTCTAGTCAATTGTTTGCTGTGTGCTGTTTAGTCCTTGTTCAACATGTGTGTTTTTGTTTGTCCCTGGGAAAAGGGGGTTTTTAGCAAGTCGCCTTTGGGCATACACAACCCGTAGGAAAACTTTGTCTAAAAACACTAGTTAGACCTGAGCGGACCACCCAATGTATTTCTGTATTGGTTAGTGCTTAGCTAGGCGGTTCTTGAGGCAGGCAAGTTCAGTTTAGGGATGTTTGCCATATTATTTCATTTCTTGGGTCCAGCTCAGCCCCTTTTCCCTACCCCCTTTACCGTGTGTTTATAATAAACGTTTTATGTTTGACGGTAGCTTTGGTTGTCTGTGGCGTTTGTTCCCACTGTTCATGTACACTACACCATTTTGCATGAGTTTTATGTTACGGGTCTCTGTACCCGTAGACTGCTAGAGCCACGGGGTTTGTAACAATGTGGATGTTACTTTGACACATACCACCTACCTAAGCATTGTTGCAGACCATGTGCACCCTTTCATGGCAACGGTATTCCCTGATGGCATTGGCCTCTGTCAGCAGGATAATGCGCCCTGCCACAAAGAAAAAATGGTTCAGGAATGGTTTAAGGAACACAACAACAAGTTCAAGGTGTTGACTTGGCCTCCAAATTCCCCAGATCTCAATCCAATCGAGCATCTGTGGGAAGTGCTGGACAAACAAGTCCGATCCATGGAGGCCCCACCACACAACTTACAGGACTTAAAGGGTCTGCTACTAACGTCTTGGTGCCAGATACCACAGCACACCTTCAGAGGTCTAGTGGAGTCCATGCCTTGACGGGTCAGGGCTGTTTTGGCAGCAAAAGGGGGACCTGCACAATATTAGGCAGGTGATCATTATTTTATGGCTAATCGGTGTAGGTGCACACACATATGTAAGTCGAAGTGACCAGACTTGACATCCCTGAGTTCTGGGTCTCTGAATGGTCTGGGTGGTCCTAGGGACACATGCCATTCTGGGCATCCCTGAGTTCTGGGTCTCTGGGGGGACCCAGAAACACATTTTAATGTTAGCCTCATGATGAAAGGTGTAGCTAACCTTTACTAAGGACTTCCAACATATGGTCATTTATGATAATTATTTACTAACAATATGGAGTCAGATTATAAATGTATTTTTTTTTTAATCACTAAGGTTACGTTCCTTTGCACACATTTCCTGGCTGTCCCAAGGTAACCTTCTAAGTGGTAAACCTTTCGAACCACTCTCTTTCATCCCTAACTACATGTGTAGAACACTTCACTGTGAGTTTTATACAGAACCTGGTTATTTTAACTGCCCTTGACAGATGTTTTCTACGTAGAATCGTATACAGGGGGTTCTTAAACCCTACATAACCCACAACACAAAAACCCTATAGTTGGGTTAGCCAACTATAGCCCAACACAGATGAGCCCATTCAAAGGAGAAAGAGTAGCTACAGACTTATATGGCAACTAAAAGGAGTGGGTATACGAAAAGCGAGGCTGTTTTATACCACTCAAGGGGATTATGGAACCTTTGTTGAAATATGGGTATTGATTTTCACAGGTAAAAAGGGCTTTTGTTAACAGATATTTTAGAAGAAAAGAGAAACTTCCACACATGATTGACCATGTTGACCAGGATCAAAACTGCAATGTATAATAAGTAAAATGTGACTGATTTATAATACAAAGTGATTTGGAGATAAATCAGTTTGAAGTCACCTGCAGTAATCTTGATCCTCTTAAAGACAGCCATTCTAGAACATTTTTGTACCAAGCAATCCGGTTCCACAACATATTCTTGAACTGTCTAAAACATTGATGGATTTATTGATCCCTTCACCACTCTCTGGGGCAAGGTGCTGGTTTGAAATTCACAGATTGAGTGACCAGTTAAGAAGCAGTAAGGGGTTGGGTTGCAAGTTAAGGAATTCTGTCAGCACTACAGGAGACTGACTGATCTACAAATCACCTTGCAACAAATAACCATTCATTATTATTTGTAAATGTGTCAATATACCATGATACACTATGGTTTTGATATTTCTGAACATGGCCCTTATTGCTTCAAGCAACACCTCTCTGCAACCACCAAATGGGAGTTAACATATCTCAAAATCTGTTCAAGAGCATTTGTAGATACAAATATTTCAATATCAGTTCTTACAAATAATTGCAGATAGTATCTGGAGGCATGGGCTCATTTGAATGTTTGGCATGGTTTGTTGTAGCTTCATGTTCTGTTGTACAGTATGGTGCTGGCACACTATTATTATTATTGTTAGTGTTATTAGGGGTTCACACACGCTCTCCTCTCTTTTCAAACACATACTCTCTCCTCTCTCTAGAGACAAACCACTGTCTCCACACACACATTCTCTCTAAGGTTTCACATGTTTTGTTGTTTGCGTTAACCTACAGGTGTATACGGGTATATGAGTACAGTATATATCTATATTTATACTGTGTGCTTGCCCAAATCTCAGAATCTGATTGGTTGAATTTCAATTCTGATAAAGGAATATAGTGAAACTTCCACCTTGTATCAGAGCCAGAGATGGTGCTACTACCATACTGCAGACAGCTGTGAAATTCTCTTAGTGCAAACAGTGTAATCGTTTATTTGGGATTGGGCCTATAATAACCGTGGACCACTTTGGACCATATCACGTGAGGCATATATAATTACAACCCTGTTTCCAAAAAAGTTGGGACACTGTAAAATGTAAAGAAAAACAGAATGCAATGATGTGCAAATCATTTAAACCCTGTGTTCAATAGAAAATAGTACCAAGACAACATCAAATGTAGAAACTGAAAAATATTAGCGTTTCTTGGAAAATACAGACTCTCTTTGAATTTGATGCCAACAATACATTTAAAACATGGTGGGACAGAGGCAACAAAAGACTAGAAATGTTGTGCAATGTTAAAAAACAAAACCTGAATATCACACCACTAATTAGCTAAATTGACAACAGGTCAGTAATATGATTGGGTATTAAATGTGCCACAATTCAAGAATAACGTATCACAATGTAAAATTGCAAAGAGTTTGGGGATCTCATCATCTACGGTACACAATATCTCATGTATACATGTATGTAAACCCTTTATTCAGTTCTTTGTAGAAGTGCCTTTGGCAGCAATCATACCTTAGATTTTCATGGGTATTTAAAACTACAGTTTTACACACATAGATTTGGGCAGTATCTCCCATTCATCCTTATATATCCCCTCAAGCTCAGTCAGATTGGATGGGGAGCGTTATTTAACTGCCAAAAGAAGGGTTGCTCACATATGTTCAGTTGGGTTTAGGTCCTGGCTTTGGCCGGGCCACTCAAGAATATTCAGTCAGGCGCGTCACAAGACTTTCAAAACACTCAGGGCTCAGACAAGACCACCCCGGGCTGGGGGGACTGCATGTGAGTAATTTCATTAGCTTTAATTCTGTGGGATATTCAATTATTTGTTTTAACAGCGCAAATGAAAGTAAGTGCATGTTTCTAATGAAGTACGCTATCAGTGTCAAGTCTAGTACAAAAAAAACTCTACATTTTTTATATTTTGATATCAAATTATTTCTTTTTGAAACGCAACCGGAATGCCCACACTTCGACAACGCAAGATAGCAGTGTCAAATTAACAATAATTTAGGGAAAAACACAGACGTTCTGTACATAACCTTGGAATACGGGACTATGCAAGAGGACGAGTCCATTTTTCCAAGGTCATGTACAGAACAAAGGTGTCTGTCCCACTTACACCACAGGGTATATGCAAACAATAATATAAGCAAACATTTACTAGTAGAAACGGTTTGCCTTTATATTCACATGCTTTTTAAATTCATTTAGCCATTTCCATGGTTATGTTGGTACAAACACCACTCAGTCATTAAGTCTATTTGATAAAAGGTTATGTTTAAATACAGAATGTGTTGAATGAACCGGTTTGCATCTGAATACAAATATCAAAACGCATACATTAATTTATAAAACATGTAAATATGAATAAAAACAATGTGCTAGCATATGTTTGCTTACATTGTTTACATTGGCATCTGTTATGTAAGCAGTATAAACCATCTACATATAGCAATTCTAAATATAGTGAATTTGCGGCCGTTTACATTATTGTATCAGAAATGAATGTCCATTCTACTGCCCAGATATTAGAAATCAATATGCATTCTAGAACTCATTCTAGTTAATCAGAATTTCAAAAGAATCCAGAAGAGGGAAACATAACATGAAATATATTGCGCCTTGCACGCAATATAACGTCCGTTAATTGGAAATATATGGCGCTTTTCCACTGCATGGTACCGGCAACTACCCCTGATACCAGAAAAAGCCAGCATTTGCCAACTAACGTAAACCTTGCAGTGATCAGAAAAATCTATTGAATGAACTCCATCAATGTTCTTTTACATTGACAAGCTTTGAACATAAAGTGGCAAATCAAAAGTAATCCAAATGTGTATGTGTGAAAAAGTATTCGCCTTGCAGAGTAAAAGATGACGTAACTGCAATGTTCTGTTAGATATAAGTGTATACACCTAACAACTCAACACCAACACCTTTAAAATGACCTACATAACCCCTCCATCTCGATTAAAAGGTATAAATAATTGCCTTATTAATTGCCGGCTATAATACCATGCTGACTGACTCAAGAGTAGCCTACTGTACACAAGGCAACGTTTATACCAGTAGTAGCGAAGTTTATACCAGTAACTTCTTTGGTCTTAATACATTGCAGACTGCAAAAATGGTTAGAAAGCTTGGTAGGCTGCTTCTGTTTGGCTTGACATTACTACTTTCATCAGTGCAATGTATGCCAGTTAGCCTATAGAAAAACCCAGATGAGGAAAACCACAAGGTCCTTTTGTAGGCTACAAAAACAGAGCATCTTTAGTGGGTCTCTCACGGGTTGATTTCAACCCCAGTGCATAGGTCCAAACCGAGAGGAGTTTTGGGAAATTACGATGGCTTAAATTACGAGTCTGGTCCTATGCACTGGCACTGAAATTAATCAATTGCAATGCAAGGACTCCTGGGACCAAGGGCGTAGGAGTGACTCTGATATTGGGGGGGTCACATTGGACTACAGGGTGAATGTTAATGTATTCTCCAAAATGTCTATTTAATATGTAGTTCTATGTTTTTATCCACTTCTAGAATCCACTTCTAGTTCAATTCTCTTTGTCCATGACTACTTTAGATATAGACATGCTCTGGTTAAAAAAGGCGTTGGCATTATTGACCAATGAAGTGCGAAGAGGACCAGTGTGACCAACAGTTTCGCTCGGAGGTAGTCTGGTTGAAAATACTAGGGGCGATAATTGTTTCTACAACGCTGGCTTGGTGTTGATAGGACTCAAGTGTTCAGTGTGAAAATTCCAGTTTGACTTTTAGTGATTTCTGAACATGCTATAGTCCTAACTAGCACTGGTAAATTATACTGTGTGTGAATTTTTTGCATGCTGGGACTTTTCAGTTGGAAAGGCATTTCAGACAGATGATAATGGAACCAGAGTGCATCTTTTAAAATGACTAATACTACAAAGATGTTGGTGACTTCTCAGTCAGGCATGTTGGTTCAGCTTTAAGTTTTCCAATCTGCTCCTATAGACCGCCTTGTATTAATACTTCTCACTATCTTACCTGTTGGTTTATGGCCTCTCTCTGTCCCTCGCTTTGCCTACCTTTCTGACCAGTGTTATTGTTATGACAGCCTCTCTTCTGCAGAAAGTAAACACATACAGTACAATCGTAGCATAAATCAAAATTCTCAAAATATTGAACACACTTTAGCTATATCTAGATGATTCAAAACATCTAAACTGAAGAAAAAAATTGCCAGCAGTTGTGTGGAGATTGTTACCAAGAACCTTAGCTACTTACACTCCATTCTTGACTGGTGGTGGCTCATCCATTACTTAGCTAGCTATTGCAGACCCTCTGCTGAAGACTAAGACAGAGATTGTGCAAATCATTTTAGTAGGCGTTCTTCCTTTCAAATCATTCACTACTGTATCACTTTTTCACACAGCCATAGGAACTACTTCCCAGTGAGCAATCGATGGCGGGCTGCCGGTGTTTTGCTGCGGGCGGGCCGCAGGGGGCTAGAATGTCCTACAGCCAGCGGGCCACCAGCTTTTGCCGCTTTTCTTCTGATCTCAATTTGCATAAGCGAATTTGCATCTCAGGCAGCTTTCCACCAGCGGCCCGACTGCTTGACGCTGGCGGCTAGCCGCCGAAAAGAGGGCGTGCGCTGTGATCTGCTGTATCTGCTTGTGTTGCCATTTTCTTCCAGCAGAGATGCTATTGTACCACTTTTATTCTTGTACTGATTATTTGTATTAACTTTATTTTAATACTGTTAAATCTTAGTGTACAGAATTTTGGTCAACATTGGTAGTTTTTAAATAAAATAGACTTTGACTTTTGCACTATTGATTGTGTAAAGGACCTTTGTGTAGACATGTACAGTAAACACATAGAAACAGCCGTCTCTCGCCATTGCTTACCATAATTTTTTTCCCGAACTAATGGCCATTTTCCACTGCATGGTACAAGCTCAACTACTCGCCTATAGCCTCGACTTTAATCACTTCATGGGGGACAGTTCTTTACAGTTCTCATAAAACCATTCTCTGACACTGGACCGCTAACAGCAGAATAGCTTGTTTTGCTTTCCTACCCGCTTTGAGTCACTCTTGTCCAATCAGAAGTCTTTGTGTTTTCACGTCACCTTTTGGTACCAGGTACTATCTTTGGGCCAGTGGAAAAGCAAAAAAGGCGAGGCGTGTAGAGCCGAGTCAAGCTGGTGCCATGCAGTGGAAAAGCCCCCAAAGCGTGTAGAGGCGAGGTGAGTAGATTCGAGCCGGTACCATGCAGTGGAATAGCACCATTAGTTTGCCACCCCTTGGATTATTTTGGAATTGCTGTAATTTATTTTACTCCACTATAGGATTGTATTACTTAACGTGGTTGTAACGTGCTGGAAGTGTGGATGAACCAGACGCAGGCTGACTTGCATTCGAGTAGTTGAATTTAATGAAAACAAACACGAAATGCAAAGAACAAACTGATATAAAGCAAAGGGTTTGAAGTTACAACAGCAAATGAAACTCACCACGTACATGCAACAATTAGCGACAATAACCGAAAACACAGGACTGGCAGAGGACACATTCATACAAACACATAATGAGACAAGGGGAATCAGGTGCGAGCAATTGATGACAAGACAGAATTAACAAGTCCGAAAGGTGTTCGTGAAGGACGGGAACCGGGATTGCACGGCACGATGGCGCTAGGTCTCACCGTACCGTGACAGTGGTGAAATACAGAGCTGCAGCAGTTCAATTAAAATACGTGTCCAAACACTCAACTACTGTACTGTCAAAAATGTTTTCTCATAGCTAATACTCTACTGCAGTTAGCTACTGTACGTTAGCTATTACAATAACTAGCTAAGTTTGCAGGTAGCCAACATTAGCTAGCAAGCCCAATGCAGATTAAAGTTAACATGTTCAAGTGCTACTTGAATCGGTCTTAAATGTAAAAATGAATTTTTCTCTTCATAAGAATAAAAACATTGTTTTTTAACAAAATAATATATAGTACTGGTGAAAATGCTTACTTGGGTTCTTGTTTGTTCTCTTGCTTGTCCAGAGGGATATACTATGAAGGGAGTTCAACCTACTCAGATTTAACTCTGGGTTTTTAAGTAAAGTCAGGGTTGACAAACTTTGATTGTTTAAAGTGGTGTTAAACAGTACTACGACGGTGATAAAGATGTTTGTGAGTTGACTCTGTTCACTTAATTGGAGTTTGTGCACGTTCGCCTAAAAGGGGCGCGTTCGGCAACGCAAGCTGAGTTTTTGCACAATGGCTTGTGCTCCGTACTCTTCCCCGGAAGAATGCACGTTTATAATGTCAGGATATAAGGAGTTTAAAGCAAGGTTAACGGCTAAATCTCACACCGTGGCGGCCAACAAAGCCAGTGAGACTTGTTGGCAGTGCATTGCCGCCAGAGTAAATTCGTAAGAGCAGCGTTCTTGTCATATGTTCTCTTTTGTCTTACAGACTCTTAGCCTATTTGTTGTATGATTGTTGTAAGGACAAGTGATGATTGATGTAAGGACAAGTTAAATTGTCTATCTAAATATGTGAAAATAATTAATATAATTCAGTAATGCCTACACATGGGCTACATCTCTGAAATTGATCAATTTATTCACTGTTAATGATATAAGATATAGGCTACTCCATAAAGCACCTAGGTTGTAGGGCTACCTGTATGAATTTAATTATCAAATACCTGAACATGAATGCTGTGAAATTACTTCGTATACACATAACCCCTCATGTTCTCCCAGGGGCGCTCTAAGGGATATGCGTACAGTCAATCGCACCAGTCACACTCGGGATTCCTACGGAAAAATGTGTTCTGTATGTAGCCTATGCATATTAAAAATAGACCAAGTATTTTTTGCGAATTACTTGCGATCGCATAAAAACCATACTTGATCTTTAGAACGCTTAAATGGCCAGGGAACACAAGAAATGCATCAAGCAGTTTAGTGAGAGCAAGTACCACCTTGCGAACTGCACGGCATACATTATTCTTGCTCAGATGTTCAGCATCACCAATAGAATACATGAAATGTCTACTGACAAAATATCGCAAAGCAAGGCACTCTCGTCTGTTCAACAGTGAGGGCATTACTCCGGCGAGTGGCATTAGATACACCTGGCCCTAGAAGCAGGCAAATATACGTAATTCCCTCAGATGAGAATCGATATCTTTATTAGAAAACATCATCGGGGTAAACTAGAGGAGTTACACGGTCTCTAAAAAACCTCGCCCTGCAGAGTCCACAACCCGTGCGGCAATGTCGATTGGACCTTCCAAATGTGCTGGCCTTTTTGTGGGCAGAAGGGTGGTGCTTATGTTGGATAACATTGAGTTACCCATGAAGATAATCTGCTCGGAGCAGTTTAGAGATGCATCGTAAATTGCCATGACAGCATACCTTGGGTAAAACGTATTCACCTTTTGTGGTACGGTTCAATCGGGAAGTTACACCCGACGTCACTAAGTAACTCCTGAAGTTGCCTCGATAAGCCAGTTACCTGCTTCGTAGTATACCCCTCTGTTCTCTAGAACTATTAACAAACTGCTATTCTCCAGTGTGTGCCGTTATTATTGGGAGCAGCCAACTCTCTAAATGGTACATGTGTGTGAAAAAGGCGTTCGTTTTGGGGCTTCATCTGCAGCTCCAAGTTGCTTTTTTTGGGCTTGTTTTGACAGTCCCTGTTGTTTGTTTCTCTTCATATATCTAACAATACTGTTTTCAACAACGTAGTGCCTGTTGATATTTATTGATGGGGTGATATTCATTGTTGAAGAATTTTTGAGGTCATGTTTTTTTGAGGACCAGATTTTCTTCAAGGACCTCTCAGTATGTAGTTCTATTCATCCTTCCCTCAATCTTGATTAGTCCCCCAGCAGGGGCCTTTGAGAAGCATCCCCAAAGTATGATGCTCCCACCACCAGGATGAGTGGTACCTTGGTTTTAACAGACATTATGCCTGGCATTCATGCCTAATAGTTCGATGTTGGTGTCATCCAGGCAGAGAATCTTTCTACTCATGCTCTGGGAGTCCTTTAGGTGGCATATGCCTTCTTCTTGGGAATGGCATCCATCTAAGATATATATCACCTTCACAGAGGTCTACGGAGAGTCACTTAGACTTTGTGACTTGACTTTTATTCTGACATGTACTGTGAAGTGTTAGACCATAGACAGGCTTGTGTCTTTCTAAGTAATGTCCAATCAATTGAATTTGTCCCTGTTTGGAATCTGAGGTCTGGAGACATCTCAAGAAGATCGGATTTAGAGACACAGCACTTTAAGCACTCAAAAACTGTTTATTATGTATTGTTATTCTGGGCAAAGCACTGGTGCCTGTTTTTATATTCAATCATTTTTATGTTTTGTTTGATAATACAAATCTAGTTTACCACTTAACTCAAATTAATGAGTCTGCATTGCATAAATATTGATCTGAGCTCCCCAGTCCAGATGCTCTGTGTAAATCTTGGATCTCATAGCAAGACATACTGCTATGTGCATAGGATACTTCTAGAAAGATTTGCAGTTGTGCTATATTCTCTCAATTTCTTAATAATAATCAACTTTATTGTGCTCCCAGGGATATGTAATGCCTGGGAAATGTTCTTATGTCCTACGCTTGATTGGTGCTTATAAAGAACGTTATTCTGGATTTGCTGTGAATGTTCTTTCGTAAATGTTTTGTAAGGAAATGTATTAACCAACAGCGGGACCTCCTAGAGACAGGTGTATGTAACCTGAAATCATTAAAAACAACTTGATCGTAAACAGGTGGACTCCATTCAACTAATTATGTGACTAAATACAACTGGTTTTATAAAGGTTCAGTGATGTTCTATACTGGTGGTTGAGGAAGCCATGGAAGGCTTTTGATGTCATCCTGATTTTCATAGAACCACCCTTGAATATGTCTTGCAGTGGGTAATTTTCCTCCTGGATTATTGGAACGTGAGGGAACAATGTTGGAACCATATGGTGCACCTGGTCCTGTAAAATGGCCTCATATTCTTTGACCATTATACAAGCATGTAGAGCAAATATCAGACCAAATGACACCCGTAAGTTAACTGCCCATACCATTACGCATCTCCTAACATGTTTAACAGTTGGCAGCAGACATTGTGGGCAACCTTTGGCTTTCTCCAAATGTAAACCCGTCTGGATGTAGGTAAAAGGGTGAACGATGACTCATCAAATTATATTAACTATTTTCCATTGCTCAGGGGTCCAGGTTTTGTGCTTATTGCAGCCTGTTATTTGTCCTTGTGCATTGACCTAAATAACTATAACATGCAGGTTGGCTCTATTATAGGTTGCAAGCATTTATGTCATTCGCTGTTCAATACATTTCTGGGGCCTACAACAATGCCTCAAAAGGCTGCTTCTCATTCAAAATTCAATTGAATTTTGAAGTCAATTGATCAATTCAGGACTCAGGGATGGCAAGTCTGGTCTCTTCCACTAGTGTGTAATTATCTGTAGATCTAAGAACAAGACAGTGAACATTGGTTCCTAATTTCTCCACTGGAATGCCATAGTAATCTATATTTCAAAGTAATACAATTTATTCCAATCAGGTATTAATGTTACCTACCAGAAATATTCAATGTCTTTCCTCGATTGTCTTAAGTATACCTTATGTTTCTAAAACTCACTGTAACATGGAACTTGTGTTAGGAGCATTGGATAACGATAGATTCACAGATCTGAGTAAAACTTCCTTATTTATTCCAAACAGCCAGATCAATTCCAAACTCCCAGTTGCGTCAACAATAGGATCATCTCACCTCGGCTGCAATATGAAAATAAAGAAACCGACATTTACATGTATTCAATTAGCGCCATCCAAAGCTAGTCTAGAAACCAATAAACACAAGGGACACAAACAGAATGGTACCACTTTATTTGGCATTGATACAATAACTACAAAACAGTAGTTATTGTATCAATGTAATTCACAAATGGCTAATAAGCTGTTAAAACTGACAGCGGCAAAAGCCATACAGTTCATAGTTGCTATTTGTGGTGGAGGTAAACTTAATAAGAAACATTACTCAGATTAACACAATGCTTAATGGAGTCTAGTAACGTATTAATTGCTAATAAGCTTTTAAAACGGCCAGTGGCAAAAGTCATACAGTTCATAGATACTATTTGTGGTGGAGGTAAACTTACTTAGAAACTTTACTCAGTTTAACACAATGGTTAATGGTGTCTAACGAAATATTCATGTTACGCGTGTTAATGCGTGACAAAATTATATAATGTCAAGAGGCTATACTGACACCCAGTAAATGTACAGCTCTGTGGCGTAGTGGTTAACGACACAGCCTTTCACGTGGCTGACCCGGGTTTGATTCTCAAGAGGGCAGCCACGATTGACACATTTTATTGTGGCCAGCTGAACTAGGCTTGCCTGGTTTCTTGTTTAATGTTGCTCACAAGACGCTGACATATCTAGCTAGCTAGTGGCAGTTCGTAACAGTTTGCTGAAAAGGATTGCTGTGCAGTTTATTTACTTGGCCTATATTGTTGAAGACAGTCTGAAAGTATTTAGCTAGCTACATGCAATTGCAAAAATGATTTATGAATGTTAATAAAGTTCGTTGATTCAGCTGTACACCATACCGTTCTGACTCATGTTGCTAGCTACTGTAGCCCCCTAACTTCGGCCATCCCTACTATCGGGCACTTCTGCCGTTTGTGAAATTTAATCGTCTCAGGATCAAAATTGTAATGCATTAGTTTGCTATTAAATGTACTTTCTTTCAGCCTACCCACCACCGATTTTCATGGAAATGTATGCATTTTTGATAATTTGTCATTGTGAGTCATTTGTAGGTGTTGTTATTGATAGTTTTGTTGTTTACCAAAAGCAATATTAAGAGAATTTAACTCCTCAACTTTTGAAGTACAGGTCCATTTTATAAAATGAATTGGCATTGTGGTTTTATGGTTTAATGTTTACTAGATTACAAATAATGATTCTAGTACTAATCACAAGTTCATGCTTATTATTTTAGTAATGTTTGCTTTGAGATACCTAGAGGTCAAAATGTAGTGGAGATAAAGTATTCACATAAGCCTCTTCAATGTATTTTCTAGCTGAAAGGCATTGCTTATCCAAGTGGTTGGAGTCAGATTGATGGAGAAAAGGAGATTCAAAAAGAAGAGCAAGAAGGGACAGAAATTGTCTCATTGTTAAGGCATTACGGAAAGTTGGTTTGTTGCATTTGTCTTTGTATGGAAGTTTGTTTCATATGCAAGTATAAAATGCATATATTGATTAAACATTTTCTTTTAAATAGATTTAAAGCAAGTTTTCATCCTACATTTCAAAATAAAAGATGGATGTTTTGCTTCAACAAAATACTTTTTGACATTTGAATTCCAACAGTTGCAGATGCAGCTAGGGCCATCCGCACTGCAGCCTGTGTGTTTTATGGTACGGATATATATACTTTTATGCAGAATAAAAGTACTGGTCAATTGTTTGGAAATAGGAGGAAAGATCTTTGCTTGAGTTTGTAACACTGCTACTGGTATAAAGTAACACTGCTACTGGTATATTAGCTAGGCTCGCTATGACTCACATGCAGGGGACATTGTTGCTTTGTCTGAATAGTCACATACATGTAACTGTGTTGTGTTTCTCCCATCGCTTATAAATGTAACTGTACAAGCTATGCTTGCAATTGTGCAAATGAACTGGGAGAAACCAGAACTTTCTAGCCATTCAAACCAATGATGTTGCCACATTTACAGAGTGTGCTGCACATAAACTGATGAGCCGAAACATTATGACCACTCACTGGTGAAGCGAATAACAATGATCTTCTCCCAACAGGGGCACATGTCAAGATCTGGGTAGATTAGATGGAAAGCAAACAATCAGTTATCGCAGTCAACGTGCTAGATGCAAGAGTAAAGAACTGAGCAACTTTGACAAGGCCAAATTGTTATGGCCAGATGACTGCTTCAGAGGATCTCTGAAACGGGAAGGCTTGTGGTGTGCTCCCGGCCAGCAGTGGTGAGTACCTACCGACAGTGTTCCGAGGAGGGACAAACCACAAACCGGCGACAGAGTGTTGGGGGCCCAAGGCACATTGATGCTCTAGGGCAGTGGTTCCCAACCAGGGGTACTAGGACCCCTGGGGGTATTTTGTCATTCCACAGGGGGTACTTGAGAAAACTCATGACACCATAGGCTTACTAGTGAAATTAACATGAGGGGGTACTTCAGGGGTACTCCAAGCTGAGCAAAATTCTTTCGGTGGTACAGTATTGAAAAAAGGTTGGGAACCACTGCTCTAGGGCAATGAAGTCTATCCCATCTGGTCTGAACCAACAGAAGGTCTACTGTGGCACAAGTCACAGAAAATGATAATGATGGTTACGGGAGGAATTAGTCACAAAACACAATGCATCGCACCACGCTGTGTATGGGGCTATGTAGCCGCGGACCGGTCAGAGTGCCCATGATGACCCTGCACCGTCGAAAATGCCTACAATGCAAGTTATGCAAGTTATGCAAGCGTCGGAACTGGACCTTGGAACAGTGGAAGAAGGTCGCCTGGTCCGATGAGTCCTGTCTTCTTTTACATCACGTGGGCGGCCATGTACGTTTGCGCCATTTCTCTGATGGTACCTGATGGCACCTGATGGCACCTTATGGCAACAAGATGCACTGTGGGAAGGCGAAAAGGGGAGTGTGATGCACTGGGCAATGTTCTGTTGGGAAACCCTGGGTCCCGGCATTCATATGGACGTCAATTTGACATGCAACTTACAGGACTTGAAGTATCTGCTGCTTATGTCTTGGTGCCAGTTATCACAAGGGCATGGACTTTACAAGAGGTCTTGTAGAGTCCATGCCTCGACAGGTTGGCGTTGTTTTGGCGGCATGCCAAGGACCAACAGCATATTATGAAGGTGTTTTGGCTCATCAGTGTATAAATGTCAGCCCAAACCGGTCCAAAATCACTTCACGTTCCCAATGTCTGGAGGCATTAATTCATCAGAAAGTTTAAAATAATCCTTTGGGGTCAGACAAAAGAAAATTCCGCCTAGAATAATCTGAAAGAGTAGACCCTTATCTCTCTTTAGACATAATTACAAATTATTCATACAACCAGACGGTGAAGGGACACCAGTACCAATGATTTTGTCCAAATAGACAGATCCTTTCAATAGATATAGCACTTAATGTATTTGCGTACAACAGTACAACAATGACTTTACTGAACCAACATTACCTTATTTTGTGCATTTACACATCAGCCAATAGTATATATCTGCTATTGATATACAACACTTTGCAAAGTGTCAGAGTAATTTTGGTCCATTCTTGTTGGCAGATTTGCTCCAGGATGTTCAGGTTGGTTAGAAAACACTTGTAGGCTGGAATTTTCAAATTTCTAAATATTCTGAATGGGATTGAGATTAGCACGTTGAACAAGCACATTCATCATTTTGCTTTTTAACCACTCCAATGTTGCTTTGACCCTATGCTTAAGACCATTGTCCTGCTGAAAGAACCAGACAAACCTAGTTCAGCCAGCCTGCAATTAGAAGTGACATCTGTTGTTGCCCTCACTGGACTTGAACCTGGGTCTCCTACATGAGAGGCTTTGTCCTTAACCACTACACCACAGTGCTATACTTTTGCCCAGTGTCGGTATAGCATCTCAACATTAGATTGTTTGTCACATATTAATATCACGCCAAGTTTGAATATTTCTTTAGACACCATTAAGCATTGTGTTAAACTCACTAATGTTTCTTATTAAGTTTACCTCCACCACAAATGACATCTCGAAAATGTATAGCTTTTGCTACTGGCTGTTTTAACAGCTTTTTAGCCTGTAATAGGCTTACTAGTATCTGCAAACTTACTACTTGGAATAGTCATAAGAACTGAGCAACTGCTAGCGAGACTAAAGAATAATATACACAGCCAAAGCTATTTCATTTTCTGGCACAAAAACTTTCATTTTTCTTTCATTCGTGAATGACATTGATACAATAACTATCAATATAGGCGACGATAACTGACTTTTTCGTCAAGTGAATAGACAAGAGAATCGTGGAAACCCCTACGCTTTTACTGCCCAAGGGGTTTTGATCTAGCCTATACTACCCCAAAAATCCACCAGAAATAGTTGCAATATATCCGGAAACAGTTTTAATTCACATAGTTCTTCTCCATGTATCTATAAATACCTTCATTTTTCAAGCACTGCAGAAAATATTTCCTCAGCAGGATCTAGGAAAGGAGATTATTGGGCAACTATAGTGTCAGGAATCGGGGATTGACCCAAAACCATTCCTGAAACATGTCTGAAAGGTGGAACTTAACACTATCTCACATAATTTAATTGAGGAACTCACAGACATGGGACTAAGTCACATTTTTGCAAGTTCTAAGCAAGTCTCAAGTCAAGTCCCAAGTAATCATGGGCAAGTCTTAAGTAAGTTCCACAGCTCAGATCGAGCCAAGTCCGAAGTGGTTAATTTTTGGTTTCAAGTTTTCAGGTCAATGGGTAAGAAAAATTCTGTTATACGATGGAGATGATCAAATCTTTCTGTTTTGAATTCTTGAATGAGCTTAATGGAACCTAACATTGTTATGTAGGTTGTCTTCATGTATTTCTATTTTGTCAATTGTATTTATGTATTTTCATATAAAATATGTTTAATCGTAACGTCAAGCCAATGTTAGGATGTTAAAAACAAAACAAAAATGCTGTATACTTTGAAAATAACACTTGGGACAGCCATTGCATGCTAGTAAATTCAAGAATATCACCAGAAATACTAAAGAAATGAGGAGATGCCATGGGGATTTTATTGGTAAATGAGAATTGTGCTAGTATACAGTTGTATAACCCTCCATGAATCAGACTGTTGCGAAACTAATCACCAGGAAATTCCTTGAATAGAATTTTGTTTCCCATCTCCCCATTTCACTAACTTTATTTCAACAGTACCTCATTCTAACATTAACTCATTTTAGCTAGCTAGCTAGGCACAGCACAGCCAAATTTAAATCTTTCCTGTCTTTGTGTTTCACAAAGTTAGACAAGGCTAAATTTTATTTTTGCATATTTTGCATACTGCTGTCATTTTCCTCCCAACCTCGAATCCAAAAGTAACTATTTTCAGATCCCATCCAAATGCCATGATAGCCAGTTCTCAATCACGTCCGAATTGACATCTTAACGTTTATAGCTGAATGTTAGGGTTTGGTGGTGACATTGAGAAGTCCAATTACAGTCAAGTATTGTTGTGTCGCACCCAATGGTTGCGTGTTGAGGACACTGAACACTAGGTCTGTGAGTGTGGGGCAACGCGAGTAGACTGAGGTGAGAGAGGATGAGAGGAAGGTGCTGGGAATGTCTCTCAAGTAAAATAGCTCAAGTCCAAGTTAAGCCATAGTCATAGACATGAAGTAGAAATCAAGTTTAAAGTGTTTTCTCTTTTTACAAGCACACATAAATATGTTTCCCCCACGTTGTCCAGGCACTTGGAAAGTTGCTCATTGGCCAATAATGTTGTGTCACGTTTTGGCCAGTTAGAAGCCTGCTTTATCAACAAAGATGATGGTTCACTGCAACTCAGTTTGCAGTTTTGACTCCGTCCAGGTGCTTGTTGATTTCCTCCTCTACCTCTATGTCTACACTGCTCCATGTTGACATACATTGCCAGTGTTCAAACCCCCTCTGATATGGTTACAGTTTGTGGTGACTACTATAAGCAATAAATTTGCAACTAAATTATGCTGTTATCACGTCCTATATTTTACATATATTTTATTATATTAGACATAGGCATATGCAGTGTTTTTTTTTTGGCTCAGTTGTTAATGTGCAACAATACCAGTGCCAAGGTTGTGTGTTTGAATACCACTGAGGTTACATACAAATCTTGGTCCTTAGGGTGGTGATTCTGTACGTTTAATACGTCATGTAATGTGTGTAAAATATGTTGGTGGCTTGAGGGTTAACCAGAATCTTGTAATCACAAACCCTAGGAACACAGCCTCTAAGACCTGTCACTGTCTCCCCGCATCTACCCTCCCATTCACATCTGCCTCCCATTGAAATCCAAAGCAGGATTTTTATCATTCACATTCTGTTCTTTTACTGTGTCTTCGTTTTAGTCAGACCCACTATGAAAGTACACAATGTACATACTGCAGGCCTAATGGTACAGCCCCATCAGTGTCTGTGCAAATCTCTGGCACGTCGTTCACGTTTTCAGTGTTCCTGATCCATTGACCTCAATAGCTAAAATAGCCCTCTTCATCTGACCTGTCTTGGCAGGATCTGTTTTCTCATGCAGCTCATCATTCACATGTTTAACATGTAGTAGTGCAGTAGTAGTCAAGACCATAACTCCCTCCCCTATCCGTAGAATCTGCAGCTGCATAGTCGGGACTGTTGAGCAGCAGCGTGGTCGTAATGATGACATAGTCCACAGCTCAAGTCTGGATAACATTTTTCTGCAGAATGTGCCAGTCTTCGGTTCCCCTGGTCCTCTATCAATAACAATGATTTCATATCCCTTGCATTGGTCATCACTTCTCTGCTTGAAGAGAAATAAGGGGGAGCGTGTGTGCCTGTGTCACTACGTGGTGCTGTGGTTATTCAAGATGCTTGGTTAAAAAAAGTAAATGAACATCAGTTTGCACCTTCTTTTAAAAGGCTAAATTCAAAAATACATGAATTCACATCGCAATGTTTCTATGCCCAGCTGAAGTGGTCACAGATGGTAGCAATCTTGTCACTCGGAACCCTGCGTACCTTATCCCTAAATTACTCTGACATGGAGAATTCCTCAACTTATTCACTCAGTCAGTGATGGAGGGAGGTGGGAGGAAATGGAGGGAGGGCATTCAATGAAAACACAAAGCACCTGCCTGCCTTAACAATTTAGTCTCTCTCTCTCTTTCCCGCTGTTTCTCGTCTCTCCCTCTCCCTTTCTCCCTCCTGGAATTGTTTGTGAAGCCTCGCTGACACGGACTCATGCGTCACCCCCCGTAACTCAATCCTGGTGCGGCACAGCGCTGGGGAAATGTAGCTGATCTTGTCGTTGTGCCGATTAAATGCAGGACATAGTCCAGATCCCTCTAATGATAATAAAAAGCCTATAGATCAAGTCTACAGGTCAGGTTGACCCCCTTTCCCCCATCAGTATCTGCCTCTCCAAGGTCTGCACCTGTCAAGGTACACCCTATACCTTATTTAGTGCACTACTTTTCATAAGCACCCTATGATGCGTTCGTCAAACGTTGTGACCCATATAGGGAATAGGGTGTCATTGGAAGGCAAACAAAGTACACGGCCCGTGCGTTATATTCACTGGAAGGGGCCTGCAGACTAGATTAAATCCTGGCTTTCCTGGTTCATTAGAAACATGCGCTAGTATGGGTATGGGTGAGAACAGCCTAAGCACTGCAGATCAGAATCAGAATCCCCTTTAAGTACTTTTCACAAATGCAAAATTGTACTCAGTGTAATTGTGCTGCAACTGGTAGACATTGTGTAGACAGAATATACATTAAAAATACAGTTGTACAAAATGGGTGAGCAAATAAATAATGTATATGAGTTGAGAGCTATATCATTGTTTATGCCTTAAATGCGTACATACATATTGTTTTCAGCATGGGTTCAAAACAGACCTGCTCCTCTTTACCACTGTAGTTTTCCTCTAAAGCATAAAAATGTCTGGGTAAAAAACGACACTCATATGAATATAATGAAAATGCAGTATGAATATATGTATATTCGTTGATAATCTAATCCCACTTTTTAAGACAATGATTTGCTTAGAGCTGCACATTCAGTGAGGCTTCTGTTCAAATAGCTAGTCAAGTGCTCACACGTCTCTGTTTGGTGGGACAGGCCAGAGCACTTCCTCTCAGCACCGCGCATCGCTCACCACCACCCTCCCCCTGTCCTTCTCTCCACACCTCGGGCTCCCTTGCCGTTCTGTCCAAGAAAGAGTCATTTTCTCTCTGGCCAGAGTCCCAAGGAGGTTGGGCGGGTGGGCACTGGCTCCAGGATCGGCCCCCACGGATGTGTAGGTCTTCATTAACAGTGTCACAGCAATGTAAGAGCCTTTCACCACCATTCACGCACACGCGCACATAATTTTCTCACTGCAGGTGTGAGTATGTTCTAGGCCAATGTACCTATTTTTGGGGTTGATATCCCTGAATGATATCTGTGTGTCAACACAGGACAGAACTGTCAATTTGTTGGTTTAATGACTGGTTGGAAACACTCATAGGTCTTTGGTCAGGATTGCCTCTCCAATGCATGCCAGGGCCTCAGTAGTATCTCTTTAAGGTTTTTTAGGTGTGTTTGTGTGCTTGGTTGTGCATGCACAACTGATATAATGAGATACGATAACCATTTACACTTGAGGGAGTTGGCATGTTTACATTGAATTGTTACGTAGTAGTACACGCTTGAAGAAAGAACACAATTTGTGGTCCATTGTGTTGTCAATAGGTGCACATTCATATTTAGGAGACTGTGTTGATCCTCTTTGTCCTCTTTATTTGGGTTGTAAAAGTGCTCTTTATTTGAAGTGTTTCCCTCCCTCAAAGTACAAAACAATGACAAAAGTTGCCCAAACAGTGTGAGGGACAGGGCCAGCGACTTTCCATGCACGGTGCTCAAGTTCAAAAGTCAGCCAGAACACATATAGAGTTGTGAAACAAACAACCTGAGCCCTGATGTAATCTGTTGTTCCACTTTAGAAATATATTAGACAGTTATCAGTGCCCCAATCTGCAGTTTTTCAACATGTACAGTATCTCACAAAAGTGAGTACACCCCTCACATTTTTGTAAATATTTGATTATATCTTTTCATGTGACAACACTGAAGAAATGACACTTTGCTACAATGTAAAGTAGTGAGTGTACAGCTTGTATAACAGTGTAAATTTGCTGTCCCCTCAAAATAACACAACAGACAGCCATTAATGTCTAAACCGCTGGCAACAAAAGTGAGTACATCCCTAAGTGAAAATGTCCAAATTGGGCCCAAAGTGTCAATATTTTGTGTGGCCACCATTATTTTCCAGCACTGCCTTAACCCTCTTGGGCATGGAGTTCACCAGAGCTTCACAGGTTGCCACTGGAGTCCTCATCCACTCCTCCATGATGACATCACGGAGCTGGTGGATGTTAGAGAGCTTGCGCTCCTCCACCTTCCGTTTGAGGATGCCCCACAGATGCTCAATAGGGTTTAGGTCTGGAGACATGCTTGGCCAGTCCATACCCTCAGCTTCTTTAGGAAGGCAATGTTCGTCTTGGAGGTGTGTTTGGGGTCGTTATCATGTTGGAATATTGCCCTGCGGCCCAGCCTCTGAAGGGAAGGGATCATGCTCTGCTTCAGTATGTCACATTACATGTTGGCATTCATGTTTCATCCCTCAATAAACTGTAGCTCCCCAGTGCTGGCAGCACTCACGCAGTCCCAGACCATGACACTCCCACCACCATGCTTGACTGTAGGCAAGACACACTTGTTTTTGTACTCCTCACCTGGTTGCCGCCACACACGCTTGACACCCTCTGAACCAAATAAGTTTATA